>VWZE01005052.1:34286-48184 GCA_013396675.1 Eubucco bourcierii | reverse complement strand
TGTTTGCTTTTCACAGCCTATAATATATATATATATATATATTTAAAAATTTATTTTAAATATACCAATTAGCCTCAAACCAGCACATCCTGTTTGTGGCTGACTTCTTTCTTAGTTGGAAGTGCAGTCCCTGCATTTGTAGGCTGCTCGGAGCAAATAACTAGCACAGAACAGGAGATATTTCTCACCACTGGGCAACAGTTATCACTGAGATTTGGAAGATGATACACAAATGTCTACCATCTTAGGTCACATATAAATTCCAGTTTTGTAGACTTATGTCGATGCTTTGGATTAAAATGGTCACCAAGCAGTCTGTGCAGAGTTTCAACTCATAATAATTTGGATTACTCACTGCTTTTTAAACTCTCAGGCATGGACAGTTGTCTTAGAACTACACAGAACATTGAGGAAGAGGTGATTTTTTTGCCCTCACACTGCAAAATAGATAGCTAAAGCTGTGAAGAAAACTGAGACAAAGTTTCTCACTTAATAGAGCTTTCTCCAAATTTTTCTGAGGCTTATTTGACAAAGTTACACCAGTTCATGCTAGCTTTAAGAGCTGCCTGTGGCTAGGCATCAGCATTGACCCTGAGATGGATTAAAACATGCATGAGTCACAGAAAGGAGAGTTCTGGGTGGGAAATGCAGAAGGGATGTGGTGGGGTAGAGTAGAGCAGGGAAGGCAGGAAGGGTGCCCAAGACTGGGAAAGAGGCATCTTATTTCTTGTTTCTTGCCCTGTTGTCTCCCTGTCTCCTGGTATTTTTAGCACAGCACAGGTGTGCTTAGCATGAGAACAATCAAACAGAAGGAAAGAAGTCGTCTAGATTTTGGCTGGTATGTGAGAGCTGAAATCTTCCTTGTCCTTGCAGAGGCCTGTCTCTCTGCAGCTGATGTCGAACAACACTGAGTCACAGTGAGAAACATCGTTAACTCCCTGAGGCCAAAGAGATGCTTTCCAGTATGCCAAAGGGGATTCCCAGCCACCTCACTCATGAGCAGTGCCTCCGGCATCCAGTGGCTTGCCCAACTTTATTTATTTATTTATTTTATTTACCTCTGTTTTGTCTGGAAAAGACTTATCTATTTCTCCTACTGCAACTCATGTCTGTCTTTCAGCTCCTGCCAAATCCCAGAGCCACATGTTTTGGGAGCCTCTTTGAAGCAGAAGCCAGTCTTGCCTTACTGGCCAGCAGCCAGCTCATGGGAGGTGACTGGGACCAGTGAGAGATGGGAGCAATGCTGAGGCTGAAGGGTGAGTTGGCAGATCAGAGCTGTGGTGTCTGGCGACCCTGTGGGGCAGAAGCTTCACCCTGGGATGTGGCTTCAGACCTGGGCTGGGTTTCCAGCAGGGAAGTGGCCTCTGCTCATGTGGGCGTGATGGGAAGGCCAGATAGGATGGAGGGAGATGGAAAAACGATGCTCAGTGACAGTGGGAAAATTTAACAAGCAATACATTTGACCTCCAGAACCCTGCATGTCTAAGCTAAGCACTGTCACAAAAAGACTTCCCCTCCTGTTCACTTGGGTGAATACAACATTAGCAGGTGCCATTCTGGCTGGGACAAGGCTCTCAGCTGCTGCCACAACCAGGCCACTGCCCCCCATGGAAATATGCCAGTTTGCTTCACCCTTTTTTTTCCCCCATTTGTACCTTGCTTAGGAGGCTGCACACTGGATCCCCAGTGAGATGGACCCTCTGCACCCACATCCAGGCTGCAGCAGGGCAGAAGCAGTGGAACCTTTCTCCATTTTAAAACTGGCTCAGCTCAGCATGGGTCCAACTGTGCTCCTGCCAGGAGGCTCTGCCCCACAGGGTGCAGAGGAGAGCACTGTCATCAACACAAAGATGGGAGGCCCTGCACAGCAGCACGCACAGCACTGACCTGATGCTAAGTAAATAATTAGAAAAAATAAAAAAAAAAAAAGAGACAGAGAAAGGGAGAGAGAGGGAGGGAGTGAAATGCACACCCTCCTTTTCACACAGTGTCCAGAAAGCCTGGCTGTCAGCATCCCGCTGGACTCCCTCCAGGCAGGTATTCATTACACAGATTTGACTTTTTAAATACGATAGAAATGAGAACTGCAAACTTAATATGTTTTTCTTCTTGGGAGATGAGGGGGCAGGAGGGAGGGGAATAGCGTTTACCTCATAATTTCCCTTTCTCTTCCCCTCTCTGTGTAAGCCACATTATTCTTTCTGCAAAGGTACTTGGGGAAACTTGCTAAAATTTTCCCTCATGCTTGAAATTTACTTACCCTGGGTAACAGGAAATGTGGAGTCTTGTGATGTAGATTGTTATACCAGATGGTAATCTTAGCACATGCTATTTGTGTAGATCTACGGTGCAAGTGAGTCATCATTCGTAGCTGACCTTCACTGCTGTGAAAATACTTCTTGCAATAATAACAATAACAATAACAAACAACAGTTCTGCACCGTTTGGCTCTGCCTGCCGTGAAGACAAGGCCGCGCTGTGCAGTCACTAAAGGTGGGTCTTTAGCTCCCCGTGGAGCGTGGTTACAGCACCTCTGCAGCAGGGTCCAAGCCTCTCTATGAATCCTTCCATCAGCTCTGTATCAGGCCCAGGTGATGTTGCATCACTTTCTTTACAGCTTTGTTACATTACCTTCTCTGTGCTGCTCCATTGACAGAAAGTGTTTGCCTGTTTTCTGCCATATGGGAAAAGGCACAGGCACAGAACCAGAGCCAAATAGCAGGGCTGGAGTGCTGCTCTTTCCAAAGTTCCTGCATTGTGCTGATTTTAGGAGAGAAAGAAGACTGAGATGCATTGAGCCCACCTGGAGTACTGTGTGCAGTTCTGGAGCCCTCAGCACAGGAAGGACATGGAAGTGTTGGAGCGGGTCCAGAGGAGGGCCACAAAGATGCTCAGAGGGCTACAGCAGCTCTGCTATGAGGACAGGCTGAGAGAGTTGGGGCTCTTCAGCCTGGAGAAGAGAAGGCTTCCAGGAGACTTTATAGTAGCCTTCCAGTATCTGAAAGGGGCCTACAGGAAGGCTGGGAAGGAATTATTTACAAGTCTTGCAATAACAGGACGAGGGAGATTGATTTAAACTGGCAGAGGGGAGATTGAAACTGGATGTTAGGAAGAAGTTCTTTGCAGTGAGGATGGTGAGACACTGGCACAGGTTGCCCAGGGAGATTGTGGATGTTCCCTCCCTGGAGGTATTCAAGGCTAGGTTGGAGGAGGCCTTGAGTGACCTGTGCTAGTGGGAGGTGTCCCTGCCTATGGCAGGGGGTTGGAACTAGATGATCCTTGAGGTCCCTTCCAACCTTACCATTCTATGATTCTATGACTATCCCTGAATCACAATTATGGTTGCATTTTTCACAACCATAAAAGGAGAGCTTTTATTTGAGTTAGGTAGAAAAACCCCTTGATATTTTGATAGGGAGCATCAGCTTGTGCTGGAGCCTCCCATGACACCTGTGCAAGCTCATCCTAAATTATTGCTTTCCATTGTCTGTGCAGATAATTTTGAACACAGGTTCCTTCCTCAGTGAATCTGTGGTTATAAGCCCAGATCCTGCAAGAACTCCATTTGTGCAGGGCTTAATCCATAAATTATAGTCATACCATTGCAGTGCTGTAGAAAACCAGATACAGTATTTAATTCCAACAGTAAACTTCACTCTGGGAATAAGCATTTAATTTAATTTTCCTGAAGTTGTCTTTGTGTTGTGGGATTTCAAACAAAGATTGATTTTTCTTTCCATTAAAATTCAAATGCTGGATGCTAGCAGAAAGTGATTTCTGGCCCTTTATGACTGTCAAAATCTAAGCCCTTGCTAGTTGTGACAGCTTTCCAGAACCATTCTTCAGGTCATTTCAGCACCTACTTTATTGTATCCTAGGGAAAACGGTGAGAGTTTCCAACCAGGTTATCTATTGTGTTTAGAAAGTTGTCTTTAAAGCATTTAAGTAAGGAGAACCCAGAAACCTATCATATGTCAAAGTCTTCAAAAGTGATTACAATTCACATCTGATAGAGTGAAAATCACACTGGCAATTAGATCAAGAATGGCTGATGAAATTCCTCAGGCTTCCCAAATCACAATGCTAGTATTTGTTTCAAAGACCTTCTAATTGCTGTGTTTAAAAGGCTGTTATTCAATACTCTCCTCTAACTCTAAATGGCTCCTGATGTCAACCCAATGTACAGGAAATTCTGCCTATGGCATCTGCTGTGACCACTCATAGAATCATGGAGTCATAGAACGGTAAAAGGGACCTCAAGGATCATCTAGTTCCAACCCCCTGCCATAGGCAAGGACACCTCCCACTAGTACAGCTCACTCAAGGCCTCCTCCAACCTGGCCTTGAACACCTCCAGGGAGGGAGCAACCACAACCTCCCTGGGAAACCTGTTCCAGTGCCTCACCATCCTCACTGCAAACAACTTCCTCCTAACATCCAGTCTAAATCTCCCCTCTGCCAGTTCAAACCCATTGCCCCTTGTCCTGTCATTACAATACTTTGTCAATAGTCCCTCCCCAGCCTTCCTGTAGGCTCTCTTCAGATACTGGAAGGCTACTCTAAGGTCTCCTGGAAGCCTTCTCTTCTCCAGGCTGAAGAGCCCCAACTCTCTCAGTCTGTCCTCATAGCAGAGCTGCTGCAGCCCTCTGAGCATCCTCGTGGCCTCCTCTGGACCCGCTCCAACACTTCCATGTCCTTCTTGTGCTGAGGGCTCCAGAACTGCACACAGGACTCTGGGTGGGGTCTGAGGAGAGCAAAGGGGCAGAATCCCCTCCCTTGCCCTGCTGGGCATGCTTCTCTTGATGCAGCCCAGCACTCACTTGACTGTCTGGGCTGCACGTGCACACTGCAGGCTCATGTTGAGCTTTTCATCAACCGAGACCCCAAGGTCCCCAAGATCCACTCTGTAGATATGACCTTCATGGCAGCATGTGCATCTTTTGCTTTGTACTAATTTTCTCTGTGAAAGATCAGAGTAGATGGATATTGTAGAAGAGCCAGTAGGTCTGATTAAAAGTCTATTAAATCAGTGGAAATTTTTCCATCTTCTGTGGATGTTAATGGACCTTGGACCAGGTCCCTTGTGACTGATTTTTGCACCATCACTGTGGCAATAAAAACGCCTGATTCCTGATATTGAACTGTACTTACCTCTCAACCAGGGGTATACAAGCGACACATACATTCATCTTAACTTAGTCCACATTTTTCAGCTGCTTTGATATCTTTAGATGAGAGGATCTGACAAAGCAGGAGTTAGTTGCAAAACAAAAAAACAAACAAACAAAAAAACCCACCCAACTCCAAAACATTGGAGTGCTGTGAAATTATGGATCTCTTCAGCAGCATGTCTCATTCAAGTGAGCATGGTATTTGGTACTCTGTCCTGCTGGTAGCAGTGATAAAGTGTGTTAAAACTGAAGTCAATTTTCTTGCTCTCACATCCAGCATATGCAGCCCTTGTAAAAGGCAGAAAAATTCCTGATGTTTGAAAAAGTTGCTTTTGGTGCCAAAGCAGACAGAAAACTCCTATGCTCCTGTAGAAACGCAAGGAGAATAAAGCTGTTTCTGAGGGGATAAATGCCTCTCCTATTTCCTATTCCCTGTTACTTTGGTTACTGTTACTTTTAAACATTCCTAGCATTTTGCACTTAATAAAATGGCAACATCCTTGCTCATTTGTGGACACTACTTTCAAACCAAGGCTGATTGTGTGGAGGAAATGTGTAAACACAGAAGTCCACCCCACTCCAGTATAGCAACATGTGGAACACTTGCCACTCCTGCTTGTTGAAATAAGGGTATATGGGGGGGATAAAGAGAGAGAGAGAGAGAATAAACATTAAGCAAGCATGAAGATTTGGAAAACATAAGCATAGGAGCCAGAAATCTGCCCATTTCATTCTGACTGCATTTCTTCTTTCTGTTGTTTAGTCCACAAAGCAGTTGCTACCTATGGTCATGCTATGACTTGCATACAGTCCTTGGCTGTGGACAATGCATAAATGTGACTGTCACAGGAGTTATTCTTGCAAAGAACTCTACCAAGGAGGCTGGTACTGATGAAGACAAAAATAACTTATTATAGCCTGTCTCTTGTATCCAGCTATCCTCATCTATTACCCTCTGCTGTCACTCTTTCCTACAAAACTGTTATTCAAAGGAAGCAAACAGCAGGCAGCCCCACTCCCCACCCCCTTACCAGAACCACAAACCAGTGAGTCCACATCAGGACAAAAAGCTTCCTACTAGGAGCATTTCCTTCTGACAGCCTTGGTTGCTGTTCTGTAGCTTGTGTTTCTTTTGTTTATTTAGGAGCCTGTTGCAGCAGATTGGTACTTAATTGTGCTAATGAGGAGAGCAGTGCAGCCACTGTGCGTGATTTGGCTTTAGTTCTACCCAGCAGGTTACAGATAATGAAGGAAAACATTTTCCTTCCAGTTTCACATTTGCTTGAAACCTTCTTTGTGTTTTCCTGCAGGACTAGAATGAAAGATAGTTACTGCCATCTTGTCATTTCTAGGTTGCAATGCTAGGTGGGCTGTGAAACACAGATCTGTGTGAGGTGATCTGCACACAGCCTGACCTGTGCATTAGAAGTCTTCACATACACCCTTGCAGCACGAAGCTGAATCGGCATCAGGTCCTGGGGACAGTCACCATCATTTCTTGCTTGGTTCCTCATAGGATCTTTCTAGTGATTCCTTTTCTTTGTATGAGAGTGGGATGGTGCTTGTTTCTTTGTGGGCCATGCAGAACACGAGTTTATTTGGCATCTGAGGTATTTTCTTCCCAAAAGCATTGTCCATGAGTGGCCCTGGTTATGTGCATTGCAAGACAAATTGCCCAGGATTTGATTTACCCTTTTACAGCCTATTAAAACATCTGAGAGTTACCACTACAGGTTTGCTGCTTCTGAAAACATTTTAGCTCTCATTTCACAGTAGCATCTGTCTTTGCACTGTGGTTTTTATTTTTCTTTTCTTTTTTTTTTCCCCCCCCCCCTTTCTGAAAAGTATGGTGAAACTCATTATTTGTTTTCCTCCAAGCATTACATAAAGTAGCATCCCTGGCTGAAATATCTACAAATATGGCAGTCTCTGATGTTCCTCATTTGTCTGCCATTAGTAATATCCTTTAGTGACCTCTGGCTAAGGCATTTTTTTCAGATATGCAGTTCTTCTGGTAACTTATTTACTCAGGACAGTTTAATTCAGAGGCAACATCTGGATTTCCATGGAAGCCAGTCTTACAGCTTAGCTGACTGAGGTACCACAGAGGTCAAGTGAACTGCCTGTGGTGATACTTTAGCTTCCATTGAACTTAAGACCTTCCTGCCTCCAAAACATGATGTTGTAACTGTTAGACTCTCCTCTCTCCTCAAAAATCATATTCCTGGGGATGATCTTCTTTCCTCAGGCCCTGATTATATCCTTCCTTTTTCATGTCCATTTTTAGACCAATTTTATCTGCTCACTGTATCAGCCCTGTAAGACATTCTTAAGAAAACATTGCTTGACCTCCTAGCTTTGGCTCTGCATTTGCTTCCAAATCATACATTGGTGCAAAAATTTTATTGCTGTGTTCAGACCACAGGCAAGTCCTGAAAGTGTCCTTGAAGCCCATGAAAAATGGTTTTCTGTTCCTTACACATTTCCGAGATACACAGATATTTCTTCATCTCTGACCATCTTGTGAAATCATGCCTTATTAAAAGGCTTTTGTAGCCATAAAAATCCATAAACCCCCCCAAACTGTATTGTCTTCAGCTATTGTTTCTGTGCTAGTTAAACATATTTCTGAACAAACAGGTTCAGGATCATGTAAATTCTCTAATAAACTTGTAACGAAAGAAATATTCAAAGCCTCAGTGATTAATGAGCAGATGTTAACAGGCAGTGCAAACTTATGGGAAACCATTTCTAATGGTGATGTCAACAGAGAACAATTCACAGACATAATTACTAAAAAATTATCAGAGACTTCCTTGTCAAGTATTTTGTATGTTTATAAAGCTGTTGGTGACTCATTTTTAGCAGTCTGGGAGACTTATTTGATTTGGAATAGGGGTTTTATTATAGCTTAGCTGTTATGTAATAGTTTACTCAGACAGAATGATCAGCTATTCTTCCATCTCAGCATTGTCCTTACTTGTACACTTCAGATTCCTTCTAATTCTCTCAGTAAATTGTACCTGAATCCTTTTCCATACTTTCAACCCTTGGACCTTTGCTTAATCACCCTTTCAACTGCCTGCCACCCACTATAAAGTTGAAAGGCTGTGGTACCAGCCACCTTGCACAGCTCAGTTCCCTGTGCCATGTGGAGCAGACCTCTCAAAGGTGCTGGCAGCCTCAGTAAATTTTGCCTATGTTTGTTTTAGAGGTAATTTCATAGCAGGCAGAGTGCTGCCATTTATACAAGGCAGGTGCATTTGCTGATTTCTTAGCTTATAGCACAAACTGCACTTAATGTTGCCTGTCTCTGGCGTCATTAATGCTCAGGTGGAAGGAGTCCACATGTAATTTTTGCACTGGTACTAAAATGACATTTCAGTGATTCCACATGTTTCTTTTTCTTCCAAGACATTCCAGTACAAACAGCTATAGAATTACACACCATTTTCTTTGATTACTTACTTACTACCAGTCATACAATCATAGAATCAACCAGGTTGGAAGAGACCTCCAAGCTCATCCAGCCCAACCTATCACCCAGCCCTAGCCAATCAACCAGAGCATGGCACTAAGTGCCCCATCCAGGCTTTTCTTGAACACCTGCAGGGACAGTGACTCCATCACCTCCCTGGGCAGCCCATTCCAATGCCAATCACTCTTTCTGGCAAGAACTTCCTCCTAACATCCAGCCTAGACCTCCCCTGGCACAACTTGAGACTGTGTCCCTTTGTTCTGTTGCTGGGTGCCTGGGAAAAAAGACCAACCCCACCTGGCCACAACCTCCTTTTAGGTACCTGTGGACAGCAATGAGGTTCTGCCCTGAGCCTCCTCTTCTGCAGGCTGCACACTCCCAGCTCCCTCAGCCTCTCCTCACAGGGCTGTGCTCCAGGCCCCTCACCAGCCTTGCTACCCTTCCCTGGACATGTTCCAGTACCTCAACATCTGTCTTGAATTGAGGGGCCCAGAACTGGACACAGGACTCAAGGTATGGCCTGACCAGTGCTGAGTACAGGGGCAGAATAACCTCCCTTATCCTACTGGCCACACTGTTCCTGATACATGCCAGGATGCCATTGGCTCTCCTGCTCACCTGGGCACACTGCTGGCTCATGTTCAGCTACTCTCTCCCAGCACCCCCAGGTCCCTCTCTGACTGGCTACTCTCCAGTCACTCTGTCCCCAGCCTGCAGTACTGCTTGGGGTTGTTGTGACCAAAGTGTAGAACCCTGCACTTAGGCTCGTTAAATCTCATCCCATTGGACTCTGCCCACCCATCCAGCCTGTCCAGGTCCCCTCTGCAGAGCCCTCCTGCCCTCTAACAGATCTGCTCCTAACTTGGTGTCATCTGTAAACTTACTGATGCTGGACTCAATGCCCTGGTCCAGATCATCAATAAAGATACTGAACTGGACTGGGGCGCACCACTGGTGATAGCTGCCAACTGGATGTGGCACCGTTCACCACCACTCTCTGGGCCCAGCCCTCCAGCCAGTTCTTGACCCATATCAGGCTCACTTTTTCCTTCCGATAAACTCCAAAAGTTGACCTTAGAACTTTAGAAAAGTTAAGCACAGCTGTCCTCCACTCCCAGCTCTTCTTCAAGGAGGCCTTGAGCACTTCACATGGCTGAGATGTAATTGGTGTTTGTAGAAAACACTGAGATGTTTGAATGTTAGGACAGTTTTGATTTCTGTGTGATGCATCATGGTAGTGACAAGCTATGACAGATGAATAATGCCCACCAATGCCCACCAATATTGCATTTAGCTTTACACTATGACCTTACACTGTGGCCTTACCAGCAAACCATAATATTTTTGTGCTACTTCTCTGAGAACTCTCTGTAGCAGACTGTTGGTTCTCCTTTGCATGCTTTCGTGTTTTCTCATCTGCAAATGTCATTTAGATGAAATTTAAATTATCAGCTGCAGTCAAATTTCAATCCAATTTCCTGGGAAACTCTTTTGCTGTGCAAACACTGAAGCTTATCAGTACCTCTCACACAGGCTACAATCATTTTGGGACAGAAATAGACTATATTTTTAATAGGGATAACCAACACCTTGTATACTAGCAAACTGCTTCTAGGGAAGGTGATGCCCTTGAGCACACTCTCAGCCTGCAAGGAGCTTCAGAAAGAGTTGCTTGGAGAGGCATTTTCCCAGTGATGGCTCTGCTAATTCTCTGGTACTCTAGATGTCCAGAGTATGCAAAAATGCATAAGAAGGTGTTTATACAACAGGGAGCAGAGATCTCCTGCTCAGTATACAAACCTTGCCTTACCCTGTGGTGTTGGAAGAAGGGCTGAAAGTAGGACCTGGGAAACTGTAGGCCTGTCAGTCTGCCCTTGCTGCCAGGCAAGGTTGTGGAATAGATCATCTTGAGTGTAATCACCTACAGGATGGCCAAGGGATCAGACCCAGCCAGCATGGATTTAGGAGGTGCAGGTCCTGCTTGACTCACTTGATCTCATTTTATGACCAGGTGACTGCTCATGGATGTGGGGAATGTAGTCTACCTGGACTTATGGGTTGGACTTGATTATCTTTGAGGTCTCTTCCAACCTTTGTGATACTGTGGCACTGTGACTTCAGCAAAGCCTTTGACACGCTCCCATAGCAAACTCCTGGCCAAGCTGTCAGCCCATGGCTTGGACAGGGATACTCTGTGATGGGTCAAAAACTGACTGAATAGTTGGACATAGAGTGTGGTGGTGAATGGTGCCACATCCAGCTGGCAGTGGTGTCCCCCAGGTATCAGGGCTGGTCCTGGTCCTGTTTAATCTCTTCATTGATGATCTGGACCAAGGCATTGAGTCCAGCATCAGTGAGTTTACAGATGACATCGAGTTAGGAGCAAGTGCTGATCTGTTGGAGGGTAGAAGGGCTCTGCAGAGGGGACCTGGACAGGCTGGATGGGTGGGCAGAGTCCACCTGGGGGTGCTGATTGACAGTGACTAAACATGAACCAGTAGTGTGCCCAGGTGGGCAGGAGAGCCAATGGCATCCTGGCATGTATCAGGAACAGTGTGGCCAGCAGGACCAGGGCAGTCTTTTTGCCCCTCTACACAGCACTGGTTAGGCCACATCTAGAGTACTGTGTCCAGTTCTGGGCCCCCCAGCTTAAGAAAGATATTAAGATGCTTGAATGTGTCCAGAGAAGGGCACCAAGGCTGGTGAGGGGCCTGGAGCACAGCCCTGTGAGGAGAGGCTGAGGGAGCTGGGGGTGTGCAGCCTGCAGAAGAGGAGGCTCAGGGCAGACCTCATTGCTCTCTGCAGCTACCTGAAAGGAGATTGTGGTTAGGTGGGGTTGGTCTCTTCTCCCAGGTAACCAGCAACAGAACAAAGGGACACAGTCTCAAGTTGTGCCAGGGGAGGTCTAGGTTGGATGTTAGGAGGAAGTTCTTGCCAGAGAGAGGAATTGGCATTGGAATGGGCTGCCCAGGGAGGTGGTGGAGTTGCTGTCCCTGCAGGTGTTCAAGAAAAGCCTGGATGGGGAACTTGGTTCCATGATTTAGTTGATCAGACAATGTTAGTGGTAGGTTGGACTTGATGATCTAGGTGTTTTCCAACCTGATTGACTCTGTGGTTCTGTCTTAGAGAAGCAGCAACACATCATGATGTAATAGAACAGCAGAGATGTGCCACAGCATTTTCTCCTTGTGACTGCTGTTGTTACTTCACTGAGGAGCTGTTCAGCTGGAGAACACTTACCCTGGAAAATGGGATAGCACCAGTGTTGTCCATAAAAAGCGTGGTCCCTTCTCAATCCCATAAGCATGGGACATTTGTGAGGGCTTACATGGGCATCCACAAGTGTTTTGTGTTCCCTAAGTAGCACCTCCAAATTTTGAATAAATGACTGCAAACAGCAAAGCTGACAAGACTTGCAGGCCTTCTGCCTGTGTTTCTGCATTCAGCTCTGGAGCTCCCTTTTCAGGGCTGCAGGGCATCTGTGGCACCAAGATGGCCTTGGCAACAACAGTGGCAAAACAGAAGTACTTAGCTGGTGAAACTCACCCTTGCAGAGGTCTCTCCTTAACCTCCACCTTAAATCTCTCAAATGAAAACTGATTGGGAGTTTAGCACTTAGAAAAAATCTTGCTTGTTAAGAGCAAGTCCAGGCCAGGTGCTGGAGTTGAAAAGGAGACATTGACCAGCTTGGGGCAAGAGCTGAAGCGGCCCAACTGGTCAGCCCTGGAGACTTAATATACTCAGCTCTGGAGACTTGATATACTCAACTCTATGTACTTCAGTGGCCTAAAATTGAAAAAAGTGATATGGACAAGTCTTTTTAAAAGTAAAACACTATTTTAAGCACACTGTTTTCTAAACTACTTACATATCTAAGCTACACTCACATATGGAGTGGCCAAGTAAGGTAATGAAGACTCTTATGAAGAATGTGAGCACTCTAATCAATATCTTATTGCTATACTCATATATAGAGTGGTCAAGTAAGGTTATGAAGGTTCTCATTAGGAATGTAAGCACTCTATTCAATATCTTATTGCTGTACTCACATATAGAGTGGTCAAGTAAGGTAATGAAGGTTCTCATGAAGAATGTAAGCACTCTAATCAATATCTTATTGCTATACTCACATATAGAGTTGTCAAGTAAGGTAATGAAGGCTCTCATTAGGAATGTAAGCATTGTAATCAATATCTTATTGCTATACTCACATATAGAGTGGTCAAGTAAGGTAATGAAGGCTCTCATTAGGAATGCAAGCACTCATCAATATCTTATTGCTATACTCACATATAGAGTTGTCAAGTAAGGTAATGAAGGCTCTCATGAAGAATGTAAGCACTCTAATCAATATCTTATTGCTATACTCACATATAGAGTGGTCAAGTAAGGTAATGAAGGCTCTCATGAAGAATGGAAGCACTTAATCAACATCTTATTGCTATACTCACATATAGAGTGGTCAAGTAAGGTAATGAAGGCTCTCATGAAGAATGAAAGCACTTAATCAACATCTTATTGCTATACTCACATATAGAGTGGTCAAGCAAGGTTATGAAGGCTCTCATGAAGAATGCAAGCACTCTAATCAATATCCTATTGCATGCTCTTAATTGAGTCTCATCATGAAATGTTCTCCTCAATTCATGCTTTTGAGCTACTCTGAAAACCCCATCTGTACGCTGCTGAATCGTGCCTGAGTCATTTAATGCAACCTGAGCGTCAAGAAGCTCAAGTCTGTAATATTCATTTGAATCATAATTATCATCTTCAACATATCTTTCAATTACAAAAATGTTCTTTTTTTTTTTTTCTTTTTTTTGGTGGCATAAATAGCATGCAATTTGGTACATGGTAATTGCAGCAATATTTAGGAGTATAAAAGAGGTGGAGAGAATGACTCATGTCGCTATAGCGCTAAGCATTGTACTTTTTGAAGTGAATTGTGGGTAAGAAAGTTAATTTTAAATTTTTTTTAAAAATCAAAACAATAAAATTAGGAGCTGCTTTTATGTTGTAAATCTCTGAATTCACTCCCTTTTATGTATTTAAATGTATATATTGGTGGTTAATAAGAGCTTTTATAAAGTTAGCATGCACGGGTTTTTTTTAAAAAGCTATTTTCGATCGTTATTTGTCAGAGGAGTTTTGGTGAGCTCTAAGTGAGCATGTGTAAAATGAGCAGTCATAAAATAACATTGTAAAATGAAAATTTAAAAAAAAAAAAAAAAAAAAAAAAAAAAAAAAAA
>VWZE01005052.1:0-34266 GCA_013396675.1 Eubucco bourcierii | reverse complement strand
AAAAAAAAAAAAAAGAAGCCCCTGAACAGCAGGTACCTTTAAGAAGTGTTTTTCTTACTTGTTATGAGATATGTATAGAGGAGAAATGAATGATGCAGTGACCATGTGGTTAAAAAAAGCCAGATCTAGTAAAGAAACTGTGGGTTGAGTGTTTTGGGGGATTTTGGTTTTGGTTTTTATTTTCACTGTTTGTATCTAGCTGGAGACCAGAGAGCAGAGAAGGGAGGTGCTTTGCACAGGGACCGTTTGAACTTTCTAAAAAAGAAAAGAAGCTTTGGGGATATCCTGTGCCATAGAAAGAAATGCGTGTCAGAGCTGCATGTGTCTGTATATTTATGTGGTGTGTGGGTGAGAGAGAGGGTCCTGGAAGAGGAGGCTAAATGAGGGATGTGGTCCTGGAAAGAGAAAACCAAAGAAAGGCCAAAGAGCATTGCTGAGCTAGATCCAGCCCTGGGACATCACTGCAGCCAAGGAAGCTGTGAGTTAGGGTTTTTTTTTCGTTTGTTTTTTTGGAGTTGGGTTTTTCTTTTTTTTTTCACATGTACATTTTTATTACGTTCTGAGTAATTTCCCGCAACATTGCACATTTTTAAAGCCTTTTCAGAAAGCAAAAGGGAGGGACACTTGAGAAACATCAGAACTTTGGTTTTTTTTTTTTTTTTTTGAGAAATTCCAGATCTCTTGAGAGCATAAAGCATTTTTAAGGTTCCTTACCCATATTTAAAAAAGCTTATGATGACATAACCAAACAGACTATAAAGGAGCAGCAGCTGCTCAGTGAGAGGAAAACCTTAGGGGGCAGATTCTCAGCTGGCAATCACTGGTGAAATTTGAGGCAGCCTGACAGATGTCAGTGGCTGACCCTTCATAATGCTCAATAAAGACTATGAATTATTATTTTTCTGCTGGGCATTTCGTACACAGCACTGTAAAGCAAGTGGAGAATGGGTAAAGAGAACGTGTCTCACTTCATACACTAAGGAACCTGGGGCCAGCTGAGTCACTAAGATCTCACAGTGAGTATGTGGTGGAGGCAGGGATAAAACAGCCTCCTGCTAAAAGCACAATGCCAGCCTCCCTGCCTCCACTTAGTCCTAAAGGCACACAGACATGGGTGAATCCTTGCAAACTCCTCTTGATGGACTACCTGTGTCCAAATAGCTGAGCTCAAGTTGTTCACAAAGCACACGGGAGCAACGGTCGTTTCTGTGCTTAATTTGGGTCATCTTTGCTGTCTGTGATAATTGTTCCTCTTGTCCGTCACTGTTATGCTCTGTCTTTAAGTTTATTCTTGCTGGTTTTACTTCTCAGAGGAGCTGGGAAATGGTTACGGCCTGGGGGTGATGATGGTAAAACTCACTAAATAATTTTTGAGTACTGTGGGAGATACATCCTCCCATCATAACATTTTTATGGCAAGTTTAATGTTTGGCTCATCTGGAATAAGCTGTGAGAGCCACACTACAGGAAGCTGTCAGGGTTACTGACGATTTTTTATTCTCTTTGGAGAAGAAGAAAACACAGGCTTCTGTCCTCAGTGAATTCTGTGATTTGTGAAGCACTGAAAGCGATCAGATTTCTGCAGAAAAGGAATATCCAGTGGGTAACTATTTGTGCCAATTCCAGTTCAAACATAAGCCTTTCTTATACAAATAGTTCATGGCAGAGCAAGAGGTATTAAAAGGGATGTGAGCTGTAACCAGAGTGGAGGGAATGCTAATATTTCGTCTGGATTGGGGTTTGAGAGGTGGGTTTATTACTGTTTAGAATAAGAATCAAGAAATTCTGGAACAACACTGTGCTTTATTTTTGTTCTGTTGTGAAATTCCATCCTTACAGCACAGCTCTGTCTTTCTGGCCGTGCAGGAAAACCATTTTCTTTTCCAAATGAGCTAGACTCTGAGTCTTATACGCCACCCCACGTTGTGGGCACTGCAAAACCATACCCATCCGGGAAGCAGCAGTGCAAAGCTACATCACCCCACCCTTCACAAGCAAACTCTTGCTGGGGGAGGAAAAGGTGAATAGGAATTTACTGCTTCTTTTTAAGTGGTGCAGCCACTCTCTTCTGCCACATGGAGCACAGGAGGGGTTAGAGACATACTTCTGCCCCCTCCTGCCTCCCCTGTCCCCTGCTTCCCCACTTCCCCTCTGAAGAGTTGCTCCTGTGTTCCCTTGAGCAAAGAGGCTGTGATTCTTGGCAGACTTCATGTCAGCTACACAGGTCAGAGGGAAGTCATCACTTCCTCCTCCCACACTGCTCAGTTGTGTTAGGTTAGGACAAGACTTTGCAAGATGTTGCCCAATGTTTGCAATGTGTCTTTCCCATAAAGTAAAGGAAGAAATTTAAATGGCCCATAAAACTTAAAATTCTGGAAAATGAGAATGTTTGGTTGATAGGTGAAAAGATATCAAAACATATTATAAAGAGAAATTGAATATAGTAGTAGTTGTGGCTCTGGTCTAAGCAGAACTTGAATGCTGTACTTGATCATTCCCCAACCTTCTTTTGGCTTTTGATTAGGCTACCGAGATGCTGTCTCTCTTTGTTGTCGTTACCGCCTTTATATTTCAATAACTTCCTGGCAGTTAGCTGCCTTTGTTGGTAGGTTTGGAAACATTTCACAAAAGAAAAGTCTTTATTTTCCCAGCTGAAAAGAGATTATCCACCTGGGAAGGTGAAGTGGAATTAGGTTTTCCTGAAGTATGGGAGTATTTTGTACCTTTGTTGTCTGAGACAGTGAATAAGAGGCAAACAAGAACATTGCATAAACCTCCACAGCAGTGATTGTAAACCCTTACAGCAGTTGCAACTGTATTTTATCAAATCCAGTTAGCTGTAAGGCTACAACAACAGCAGTAAGACTACAGTGAGGACCTTTTGTCACAGACATAATGCTGAGATCTATCACATATAAAGCAAAAGAGAAATGTAGGTAGGCTAAAGAGAGCATTATTGAGCCTTCGATGCCAAATCTATTTCTTTTTGATAATTCCCATTATTCATCAGAGTCACAGTCTTTCATTTATTATCACAATGACAAGCAATGCCATCTCCACAAGGATGGGCAATGACAAGAACACTCAGCTCTGTGCCGGGGAAATGTGAACTGCCGTGGAAAAGGGAACTTTGCACTGGCATCATGCTCCCTGGTGATGCTTTCTGCTTCAAAAGAAAGCCCCCATCTTATCAGTCAATATAGCTTTATGAAGGTGGGAATTTCATTGCCTAACCTATCCTTAGAAAGTATTGTGAGCTAAAGAGGCTTTACTGTATGGTGACCTAAGTTGTCTCTCCCTGAAATTCCCCCCTTTCTCACCTCCATTTTACAAGAGAAATTCTTGGTCCTGATATAATAGCAGGCGGCAGACAGCTTAAGCAACCACCTAGCTGTAGAGCATCATAGGAACAGTGTTTGCTCTGAAGGAGTTAACACTGAAGTCTTGCTCTCATTTTTTCCATGACAAGGGCATTCTAAAGCTCACTTATGGCTAGAATTCATTCCTGTTGATAATACTACCATACCTTTTCAAGCTTTCCAGTTAGAAGCGATTGCAGAGGGACATTTCTGCATGTCGCTCACACCTTTCCATTTGGAATACTCTGTCTTTCCCAGGTTATAAAGATCCTGCCTGTTGATGGTGTTCTCAAATGCCTGGAGGAGCTGGAAGCCATATCTGCTGGTATGCTCTTGCAATGGCACTGCAGCAGACTGAACTAAGCTTCCAATAATAAGCACTGACACTAACATAAATATTTGTGGTTATGCTTTCCATTTTTTCCTTATAGGAAACAAGTTAAAATTTTGAAATGCTTCAGTGATGTGATCAGTGGACAGTAGTGGGAAAGAATTTCTCCAAAGCTTGAACCGTGCTCAAAATATAGAAGGAAGATCTGAAAGACCAGAAAATATTTTTGTTAATCAGGATATGGCACTTTCCAACATCTGGATGTCAAAACAAGTGTTTTGAATTCAATGCTATTAACANCCCCCCCCCCCCCCCAAAGATGGTTGAGATGGTTACAGCTTCTGGCAATAGTTTTGCAGTCTGTTGTTTACATTACCTGACCCACACTGTGTTTGTCTTATGATGTCTGTGGGAAAACAAAACAAAACAGAAAACCAACTCACCCCTTCCCCCTCCCCCTGTGAAAACACCACAAGACCCCCCAAAAAAATTCTCTAGGACTGAATCTCATCCTCTCAGTGAACCATTTTGACCCGAGGGTAACCTCATGGGATTTATGCTGCTTTTGCCTATGACATCATGCAACACCAAATGAAAAGTATCTGATTCTTCTGAATATCAAAGAGATGTGATTAAATAAAATATAACAGCCTGGGAATGTGGAGAAAAAAAAGTTTGCATAAAAGGTCAGAGAAAGATCAGGCATCAGCTCTCGCTCGCTGCAAAATGATAAAACTAACAGGGAGTAGTGACTCAGCTTCCCCTGATCAAAAAGCTCCTTTCTTTGCAGTGTAAACAACTGTAGTCAGTGTTCTTGAAATCCCAGACTGAAACATCAACCAGCACTGGAAAATAAGGTTCCCCAGAATGCCTTACCTATCCTAGGCATAGCCTGTCACTGATATTTCAGGGAGATTTTATTCCTTATGACAGGGATTGACTGTCCAAAGGAGTCTGTTGCATGAGTAAAAGGGAAAATAGTTTTGTGTGTGTACTGTAACCTCAAGAGTGTGAAGCAAATATTTTATTTCAAATCATTTCTCAACCCATTTTAGCAGTAAGTTGAGTGACCAGTATTATAAACCAGGGAAAAAAATAGGGAAATGTGGCTTTGGAGGAATGAATAAAAAATGAACCTAACAAAGAATAACTCTTCCAAGCTAAAGCTTGGTGTCTAATTTTTTTCTTTTTTATTTTCTGAATAGCTTATTTTGAATAACTTATTTGGAAGAGACTCTTGCTCTTGCCAGGTCCCTGCAGCTCGATTTTATAGCTACAATGAACAAGTATGCATCTGTGTAAATGCTCTTTAATTTTCTTTTTCCATCATATTTACACTGCTCAGACAGTAAAACTGCTGAATGTTTTAATTAGCACTCCCATGGCTATGAAATTGTTTGAGATTTTCAGGCCATGTGAAAAGGCTGGCACACAAAGAAAGGCTGTAGTCGCTAGATGCTCACAAAGGGGGCGAGATGTTTAAAGTGCATCAATTGTATTTGTTTTGGGCTTGGGACCGACCGTAGAGCGGACTGCATGCGCTGGGTGCCAGATTCCTCAGCCCTTACACACAGCACACGCAGACCTGACCCACAGCATGGGCAGTGTACTTTGGACTCGCACTGACTCCGACGGAACGGCTCGAAGGAGCAAGCACCGCTCAGCGTGAGCTCAGGGTTGCAAAGTCAGGCACGGTGAGAGCCGCAGCCTGTTCCTACTTCACAGTTATTTCACCAGCATTTGTCACCTGCTCAAGCAGAGGTGGGGAAATTTTCCTTCTCCACATTTACAGGAATTCCCCAGTGAGGCTATTAAGAAGAAATCAAGTTATTTGCTATTTAAATGAAATTAAAGCTTTCTGTGGAATACTTGCTTTTAATTTTTGTCCCCTTTTTCTTTTTTAATTTTTCTTTTTCTTTTTCCTTTCTTTTTTCCTTTTTTATTTTTTCTTATTATTTTTCCTTTTTTTACGTTTCCCTTTCTTTTTTATTTTTATTTTATTTTCTTTATCTTTCTTCTTTTCCTTTTTCCTTTCCTTTTTCTTTTTCTTTTCTTTCTTTTTTCTTTTTTCTTTTCTTTCTTTTTTCCCTTTTTTCCTTTTTTATTTTTCTTTTTTCTTTTTCCTATTCTTTTTCCTGTCTTTTTTCTTTTTCTTATTCTTTTTCTTTTTCCTTTCTTTTATTATTGTTCTTTTCTTTCTTTTTCTTTTATCTTTTTTTTATTTTTTTTCCTTGTTTCTTTTTCTTTTTCTTATTCTTTTTCCTTTCTTTTTTCTTTTTCTTTTCTCTTTTCTTTTCTTTTTCTTTTTCCTTTTTCTTTTTCTTTTTCTTTTTCTTTTTCTTTTTTTCTTTTTCTTTTTATTTTTTCTTTTTCTTTTTCTTTTTTCTTTTTCTTTTTCTTTTTCTGTTTATTTTTGGTTTTATTTTTATGTTTATTTTTATGTTTATTTTTCATTGTTTTCTTTTTCTGTTTACTAAAATATTTTTTTTTAATTGTAATTTTAGTGTAATTTCCATAGACTTTGAGAATAAATGAGGCTGTAAAACACCTCAGGAGGTCATATAGTTCAACTTCCTTAGGAATAACATATTGCATGTAAATAGGGCGGTGGTAAAACCTGCCAGCTGCAGAGTATGTCATGTCGTTGTTTATTCATGGAACATATAAAGCTTTGCAAACTGTCTAACACTGACTTGTCAACTCATTTCAGCCACAGTCTAACCCTTGGGGAGGAGAGCAGCTTTGGGATATTTGGCCTCTGTGGATATTTGGGCTCTGTCAACACAGTTGCTAATTATCAGAGAACCATACCACTGGAAGAAGAGTGCAAGAGACGTTTTAATGCAACCACTGTATTGAGGCAGGACCAAGAAACTTAATGCTGTTTGTGCTTGTTGTGTGTGCAATGCAGGCATTTGTGCCCAAAGAGCTAAGCTGAAACTATGACTAGACTTGAGGTTTTTAAAATGTTCCTGAAACTTTCATAGCTTAGATTGCAATCTGATAAAAATTGATTGCCCATAGCCTCCCCAGCCTCGTTGCCCTTCTCTGGACACACTCAAGCACCTCAATGTCCTCCTTAAATTGAGGTGCCCAGAACTGGACACAGGACTCAAGGTGTGGCCTAACCAGTGCAGAGTGCAGGGGGAGAATGACCTCCCTGCTCCTGCTGGCCACACTCTTCCTGATGCAGGCCAGGATGCCATTGGCCTTCTTGGCCACCTGGGCACACTGCTGGCTCATGTTCAGGCAGGTTTCCTGAATATCTCACTAAAGAAAACCCCAAACCAACCAAAACATCCAAAACCAAAGAAACCAACAAAACCCAGCATCTTCAATGATTCCTTCCCATAATTTGCAGTTTTTCCTGGGTTAAGGGCTTCATTTAATTTTCATTTAAATTAAATTATCTTTTAATTTCATTTAAATTAAATCCTCTTTTAAATTTTCCAAATAGTAACAGGAGTCCAGGTTATTCCCAGTCTAGATTCTGAGGCTGACTGTGAGTACCTCTCTCCAAATCTCTTTCTTTCCTGATCTCTTGGGTTGTAAACTATTTGGACAGACATAGACTCTCCACACTCTTCTTCTTGAGGCTGTATTTGTCTTTGGAAAAGAATCGAACTTGTCATTATCTTCACTCTTTCTACAGCTTGATAATTCTACTCCTTTCAGAATGCTAAGCCCATGTTTTCAAATAGTCCTTTTTAAGCAGCTGTACCACTCAAGTTCCTGTCTTCTTCCTTCTTTAGTCTTCCAGGGACTATACACTTTTAGGAAGGGGTTACTCTGAGACAAAGGCAGCAGAACTCCAGGTCCCACAAGCTTGAAAGAGAACCATTATACTGTTGCAATGCTTTTTGCTGCAGAAGCCTCAATACAGGAGACAAGTCTCACACAGTAACCACAGGTGTTTCCTATTTTCTTCTATTCTAAATATGGAGCATGTGCACTGTTAGTGACGTTATCAAGCTTCAAGGTGCTGGAAAATGGTTCATGCTTCTGCCAGCTTCTGATCCAAGCTTACTGGCTTTCAGTAAATGAATTAGAAGAATCCATGCCTCTTGCAGTAGTTCTGTCTCAGCTCTCTTACTTACTTAGAGGTCTCCACAAAAGACACCTGAGGCTTTGCTGGTTTTCAGTTTGTCTCAGACATCCCTCAGCACAGGAAGGACATGAAAGTGTTGGAGTGGGTCCAGAGGAGGCCACAATGATGCTCAGAGTGCTGCAGCAGCTCTGCTATGAGGACAGGTTGAGAGAGTTGAGGCTCTGCAGCCTGCAGAAGAGAAGGCTTCCAGGAGACCTTAGAGTAGCCTTCCAGTATCCGAAGGGGGCCTACAGGAAGGCTGGGGAGGGTCTATTGACAAGGTCTTGCAGTGACAGGACAAGAGGCAATGGGTTTAAACTGGCAGAGGGGAGATTGAAACTGGATGTCAGGAGGAAGTTCTTTTCCGTGAAGGTGGTGAGACACTGGCACAGGTTTCCCAGGGAGGTTGTGGCTGCTCCCTCCCTGGAGGTGTTCAAGGCCATGTTGGAGGAGGCCTTGAGTGAGCTATACTAGTGGGAGGTGTCCCTGCCTATGGCAGGTGGTTGGAACTAGATGATCCTTGAGGTCCCTTCCAACCTTACCATTCTATGAGTCTATGATTTTCAGTCATATTAAGAGCTGAGCTTTGACACTAGGATCATCTCTCTCCCAGTTTGCCAGAATGATGACCTCATTCTGAGCCTGAAGAGCTTGGAGGTGAACCAAGAAGATGTCTTTCTAACTAGTTTACCCAAGACTGGCTAGTTGTGGCTGTCCTCTCTACCTGTAGAGTTTGGAATCTTGTGAGGAAGAACTTGAGTGTAAAAAATCTGAACAGATGCAGTTGTCCTGTTTAATAGGATTCCAGCCGGCTGAGTTCTAGTCTGGGTCATTTTACACAGTGTGGGGGCGCGGGGAACTCCCAAACCATCACATTTTCCCCCAGGTCTTGTGATTTTTAGCTTTGATGAGTTTGTCATTCTTTTCAGCAAGAAGCAGAAATAGGATTTCTGAGTTACAATGTGCAAAAGTGAAGCACTGAAATACCAGCTCTCTCCTGCCAGTGGTTAGCGCACCATGAGGTCTGTGCTAACTGATTGGAGCCATACGGAGAGCAGGAGGTACACAGAGTGAAAAGAGGGCCTAAGGTTTTGTGCCTGCCAAAGGGAAAGCCTGGCTCCAGAAAGACTGTGGGTTGCCTTGCTATCTCACCTTGAGAGCTGCACTTGACAACCACAAGGACTAAGAGTGCTCCATGCTCACAGCCTGAATACACACAGATTGGTGTTCAGTATTGCCTATGCCCTTGCCACTTTCATCCAGCAGTGCAAACATCTGGCATACAGCACTTGTGCTGGTTTGAGGCTAATTGGAATATTTTAATGGAGAAAATTATGTTATAGGCTGTGAAAAGAAAAACAGTGCTGATGTCTGCTTCACTCATAGGCTTGCTGAGATGTATAAGAATAAGAACAAAAATATAGATAAGACACTCTCAGGCTGAGAGAGTCTTGGTCGCTCTAGCTTCTTGCCTTCTCCTCTCTGCTGAGTAATCTAACTAACCACTTTTCTTCTAACCCTCCTGGCCCATCCTCCAAACTCACCTTGCACATAAGCTAAACCCTGGAGTAAGGTAGAGGGGTGGGGAGAAGGTGGAAGGGTGGTTGGGAGCCCCTCCTGGGCACTCTGATTTCTGGGAGGTGAGTTGTGTTTCTGTATTCCCTTTAACTTGTATATTTCTGTAACTATCCCTGTCTATAGTGTATATCTCTGCTTGTACATTGTGCTGAGCTGTAAATAGAGCTTCAGTCCTTAACTTCCAGCCAGCTGAGTCTAGTCTGGGTGATTTTACAAAGTGTGGGGGGCAGAGAACTCCCAAACCATCACAAGCACTGCATAAAGTGATTGCTCAGACTGATTGTTGCAACAAATCAGCTATGAGCAGTGCATGAAGTAGTTGGTTTATGTCTGGAAAAGGGAAGGAATTCCTGCTGGCTAATGGTCTCCCATATTTGTTTGGGTTTTTTAAGCTTTTTTTTCTTTTTTTTTTTTTTTTCCCCGCCATAATACCTGTCAGTGTTTGCTGCTAGAGAAGACTACTTAAGCTAGGGAAAGGCAAGAGTAGAGTCTGTGAAATGGTAAAATAAAACCCCCTCTCTCTCAGGTTTACCAGGCTTTCTACGAGACACAGTTGCTTGATAATGATAATGCATCTGCTTGGATGAAGTCTTGACTGCAGATTACTATGTAACTGAGCTAAGAACACAGTTCTCACAGAATCATAGAATGGTAAGGTTGGAAGGGACCTCAAAGATCATCTAGTTCCAACCCCCTGCCATAGGCAGGGACACCTCCCACTAGTACAGGTCACTCAAGGCCTTCTCCAACCTGGCCTTGAACACCTCCAGGGAGGGAGCAGCCACAATCTCCCTGGGCAACCTGTTCCAGTGCCTCACCACCCTCACTGCAAAGAACTTCCTCCTAACATCCAGTCTAAATCTCCCCTCTACCAGTTCAAACCCATTGCTCCTTGTCCTGTCATTACAAGACCTTGTCAATAGTCCCTCTCCAGCCTTCCTGTAGGCCCCCTTCTGGAAGGCTACTATCAGGTCTACTTGCTAGAACTCTGAATCGTAACACCAACCCAAAAAAATAAGAAAAAAAAAAGAATTAAAAAAAGAAGAAAAGAAAAGAAACAATTGAAAGAAAAAAAAAAGGATTTTAAAAAAAAGGAGAATAATATGGTTACATACCAAAGTGTGGAAGAGTCAGAGATGTAAAAAAGGCTAACAAAAAGGAGAATAGACATCATCTTAAAAACCAATTTGCTTTCAGATTGTTGTCTAATATCTGGGGGCCAACAATGAGTATACCACATCAGAGACCCTTTTCCACCTTGCCCAAAGTGATGAGCTCATGTTTGCAGATTGTCTAACACTTTGTTTTCAGGCCAAAAGTATCAGATTTACACTGGAGCAACAAATTGTTACAATGTGGGAAGAGTTTATGGACAAAGCACAAATCTGTGGGATGCTTTTACCATCTATGATTGTGTCTGTTGAACCATGTAATCAAAAAGAGAAGATCCCAAGGGCTTGGGGGATGATGCAGTGATGCAGTGACACTCATGCCCTGATACTTCAAGATATTATTAATACAGAGTGATTATATGTGTGTGTATATATATACATATGTGTGTGTGTGTGTGTTTAAAAATACCTTTGGTGATCTTGTATGCTTTGTGTTCTTCCTCATTTTAACCAGAATTAAGCATAGGAATAATCATTTCCATCCAAGTGTTGTCAAGGTCTGAAACAGGATGTCTAGGGAAGTGGTGGAATCCCCATCTGTGATGGTTTGGGAGTTCCCTGCCCCCCACACTTTGTAAAATCACCCAGACTAGACTCAGCTGGCTGGAAGTTAAGGACTGAAGCTCTATTTGCAGCTCAGCACAATGTACAAGCAGAGATATACACTATAGACAGGAATAGTTACAGAAATATACAAGTTAAAGGGAATACAGAAACACAACTCCCCTCCCAGAAATCAGAGACCCCAGGAGGGGCTCCCAACCACCCTTCCACCTTCTCCCCACCCCTATACCTTACCCCAAGGTTTGCCTTACGTGCAAGGTGAGCCTGGAGGATGGGCCAGGGAGGATAAAAGTAGTTAGTGAGATTACTCAGCAGAGAGGAGAAAAAGCCAGAAGCTGCTAGAACTAGATACTGTGCCCCAGAGACTGACTTATCTATGTTTTGAGTACTTAAACATCTTAGCAAGCCTATGAGTGAAGCGGACATCACTGTTGTTTCCATTTCACAGCCTATAATATAATTTTCTCCATTAAAATATTCCAATTGGCCTCAAACCAGCACACCATCACTAGAAGTGCTCAAAAACCTCTAGATGTGGTGCTGATGGTTTAGTGGAGACCTGGTGACATTGGGTTAATGGTTGGACTTAATGATCTTAAAGGTGTCTTCCAAGCTAAACATTCCAAGCCAAATAGTTTTAATTGCAACAACATGATTGATCAGAATTAATCACAGTATCACAGTATCACCAAGGCTGGAAGAGACCTCAAAGATCATCAAGTCCAACCCATTACCACAGACCTCAAGACTAGACCATGGCACCAAGTGCTATGTCCAAACCTGCCTTGAACACCTCCAGGGACGGTGACTCCACCACCTCTCTGGGCAGCCCATTCCAGCAGTCAATGACTCTCTCAGTCAAGAACTTTCTCCTCTCCTCCAGCCTAAACTTCCCCTGGCGTAGCTTGAGACTTGTTGGGTTGTCTGTGGGGAGAAATATACTGAGTACCTTCTTGCAAAATGAGTATTTTCCTCTTCTGCACCTTGGTTAGGTGAAGCACTGAAAACAAGCTGCAGTAGCCCTTGTGCTGCCTTCTTTGCAGGGAGGAGTCTATGGATGTGACACATGAATGCACTTCTGACTGCCTTGCTAAAATTCCTCACCTACTCCCATCTACTTGTTTGATTCTTCAGTTCTCTACTAAACGTTGTCAGAGTTAAGTTGAAGGAACAATTGGACTTAAAGACTATTAAGTCATTTCAGGATAGACCAGCTTTGAGTAGGTTCACTTTGAAATTCAGTATTTGCTGCTTCCATATATATTCAGTGAACAGTCTAAGGATAAGAATCACTATCGAGTCCCCAAGGAACACTGAAATTTTTAAGGATGTCTTTTAGGTATGAGCTGTGACATGATAAGTTCTGTCCTTGTCTTCTTCCTTGGCAAGCATGGTAAATATTTTTGAGGAAATCGAATTAATTGACTTAGCATCTGTTTCTGCAAATCTTTTTTGCTATATGGTTGGGTGCTTTTAGGCACACTGCTTCTCTGCATGCTAAAACCCCTTCCTTCCCTTGCTTTATTTTAATTACTGATTGGAAAGAATTTCTTCACATGCATGAAAACTAGACTCATTTTCTTAATTATAGAGTTTCAACAATCCCTCTCTAATCCTAGCTCAGAAACACTTAGAAGTCTGTTGGTTTGAGGCTAATTAGAATATTTTAATAGAGAAAATTACACTATAGGCTGTGAAAGGAAAACATGGTGATGTCTGCTTCACTCATAGGCTTGCTGAAAAAATAGTTTTGGGAACAATAACCAAAATATAGATAAGTCAGTCTCTGTCTGGCTCTTGCTGGGAGAGCAGCTCGGGTGGTCTAGCAGCTTCAGGCTCTGGCTCCTCTGCCAATTAATCTTCACTAACCACTTTCCTTCTAACCTCCCTGGCTGATACTCCTAATTTACCTTGCGTGTAAGCTAAACCCTGGGGTAAGGTAGAGGGGTGGGAAGAAGGTGGAAGGGTGGTTGGGAGCCCCTCCTGGGGTCTCTGATTTCTGGTAGGGGAGTTGTGTTTCTGTATTCCCTTTAACTTGTATATTTCTGTAACTATTCCTGTCTATAGTGTATATCTCTGCTTGTACATTGTGCTGAACTGTGAATAGAGCTTCAGTCCTTAACTTCCAGCCAGCTGAGTCCTAGTTTTACACATTTTACACATTTTACAAAGTGTGGGGGTGCAGGGAACTCCCAAACCATCACAAGAAGATATTTCTTTTGGGGTTTGTGTTCAGATATTGGGAAAAAAGTTTAAACCAAAGTTCCTCCCTCTCTCCTGTTTGCTTTCTCTCTAGGGATCATAGAATCATAGAATGGTAAGGTTGGAATGGACCTCAAGGATCATCTAGTTCCAACCACCTGCCATAGGCAGGGACACCTCCCACTAGTACAGCTCACTCAAGGCCTTCTCCAACCTGGCCTTGAACACCTCCAGGGAGGGAGCAGCCACAACCTCCCTGGGAAACCTGTTCCAGTGTCTCACCACCCTCACTGGAAAGAACTTCCTCCTAACATCCAGTTTCAATTTCCCCTCTGCCAGTTTAAACCCATTGCCCCTTGTCCTGTCATTGCAAGACCTTGTCAATAATCCCTCCCCAGCCTTCCTGTAGGCCCCCTTCAGATACTGGAAGGCTACTCCAAGGTCTCCTTGAAGCCTTCTCTTCTCCAGGCTGAAGAGCCCCAACTCTTGTAGCCTGTCCTCGTAGCAGAGCTGCTGCAGCCCTCTGAGCATCTTGGTGGCCTCCTCTGGACCCACTCCAAAGTTCAATGTTCTGCCTGTGCTAGGGGCAGTGCCAGGAGGCAGTGGAGGCAGACAGCCCATTCAAGAACACATTTCATCCCTAATCCTGACTCTCCCTGCCTTCATTGTCTCAGCTGAGTGAGTTGTAGCTTTGACAAAGAACTCTGAATCATTGTTAGATGAATGCTCTCAAACATTTTTATACTATCAAGCTAGTAAATTTAATGCCACTAAGAGACATTTCCAAACAAACATTGTTCAGGATGACATAGAAGTCATCAGGATTAATGGCAAAATAACATGTATTTCCTGAGAGAGGAAAAAGAAAGATAAATCAATCCAGAAACTCATGGTTAGGAAAAAGGAAAAAAAAAGAGAAGGAAATTTCAAATTGATTCCTTACTATATGTAGAAGAAACTGAACTGCAAAGTTGTTTCTGGGAAAAATAAGGCTTATGTCAAAAGTCACTGAAAATATTGACCAAACAATGAGAAATTATTTCAGTTTTGTTGTGTCAATAATAAAATGTCAGAATTACAGAATTAACCAGGTTCGAATAGACCTCTAGGATCATCAAGTCCAACCTATCACCTAACCCTTCTAAATAACTAAACCATGGCACTAAGCACCTTATCCAGCCTCCTCTTAAACACCTCCAGGGATGGGGACTCCACCACCTTCCCAGGCAGCCCATTCCAATGCCAATCACTCCTTCTCTGTAGAACTTCTTCCTAACACCCAGCCTAAACCTGCCCTGTATCAGCTTGAGACTATGTCCCCTTGTTCTGCCCCTGGGTACCTGGTAGAAGAGACCAACCCCACCTGCCTACGACCTCCCTTCAGGCAGCTGTAGATAGCAATGAGGTATACCCTGAGCCTCCTCTTCTGCAGGCTGCACACCCCTAGCTCCCTCAGCCTCTCCTCACAGGGCTGTGCTCCAGGCCCCTCACCAGCCTTGCTGCCCTTCTCTGGACATATTCAAGCAGCTCAACATCTTTCTTAAATTGAGGGGCCCAGAACCAGACACAATACTCAAGATGTGACCTAATCAGCACTGCTGAGTCCAGGCACAGAAAGACTTCCCAGGTCTGCTGGGCACACCACGAAAATAGCATCACATGAGCTTATCATGACCATGTAACTCTATCCACATGATACCCCTGCTATTGTTCATGTATTATCCCTGCCTGTATATAATTCGCTATTTCTCTGGGACAAACCAGCAAAAACAGAAGCTTTGTACTTTTTCAGTGATCAAAAAAAAAATTAGTTTTCTTTTTTNAGTAGGTAATCTGGTGAAAATGTTTTTTTTTTTTTTTTTCTTTTCTTTTCAGTAGAATCAGACCATGATTGACTTCTGTCCTTCACCCTGCAAAAGAACTCTAGGGACACTTGCACTTTCCTCTTTTGCATGGAACAAGATTATTTACAACCACAAGAAGTCCATCCACAAGATGATGACTTTACATGAGTAACTTAAACTGTAGCACCTTCTTCGTTCTCAGGTGGCATGTGTGCAGGTGGTTTATGTACCAGTGATTTCTTTACTGAGAAGTGAACTTCGGATCATCTGTCTCCCAGAAAGAATACTGCAGATTGATAATATGAAATTCCTTTAAGAGGTGAAATAAAACACATGGGCTTGCAGCAGGATTAGAAAATTATATTCCAGATGGAAAATCTTATGCGCTAAAAAAAAAATGGTGTGAGTGAAATGCCAGTATCATAAAATAAATAACAGGAAACGTGGTAATTTATGTGATAGAGAAAATTGTGGCTTTCAGAACTGCCAGAAAGTCAACAGCATTTCACCTGTTTGACTTCAGAGGTGAGCTTAGATCCCAGAGGCTTAAAAATAAATGAAGAGCAGCAAAATGAAATAAGAACTCACGGATCCAATAGAGATTTACAAAGAAGAAAGCAATTTGTGCAAAAAAAGTTTTATAGAAGTTGGGAACGCATGGAATCAGAGTTTAACTTGCTCCTGGAAAGTGATTTAGGATATGGCAAATAAATTAAAATCCCTTCTGCAAGATAAGCAATTAATGGGGCTCCTAATTTAGAAAACATCACAATTCAGAAGTGGCTTTAAGCATTTTTAACCTTCAGCACGTTTCAAAACTCCACTGAATTCAGATGGAGATGGGAATTAAACACAGAAAACAATAGAAGGTCAGGCATGTCTACTTGGTCTCATTTGCATCACTAATACTTTACACTTGTGGAGTTCATTGCATCCCATGTGAAAAAGAGTGCTCCATAAAGACTAATGACTAACTGGTCCTCTGGTACTAGTTTCCATACAAACATAGAATTGTTATGCTTACCTCTAAGATCATTGAGTCCTCCTTCAACCTAAGACCACAATGGTCATTAACCTGTGTCCCACAGTGCCATGCCCACATATTTCTTGAACACCTCCAGGGATGGTGACTCCACTACCTCCCTGGGTGACCTCTTCCGATGCCTGATCATTCTTTCAGCAAGGAAAATATTCCTAATGTCCAACCTAAACCTCCCCTGGTACAATTTCAGGCCATTTCCTCTCATTCTATCACCAGATACCAGGGAAAAGAGTGCCACCACACCACAACCTCCTTTCAGGGAATTGTAGAGAGCAATGAGGTCTTCCATTAGCATCCTCTTCTCCAGACTAAGCAATCACTCAGCTGCTCTGCATAAGACCTGTTCTCCAGATCCTTTACCAGCTTTGTTGCCCGTCTCTGGACACACTCCAGCATCCAAGATCTCAAAGTCTTGCAATGACAGGACAAGGGGCAATGGGTTTGAACTGGCAGAGGGGAGATTTAGGCTGGATGTTAGGAAGAAGTTCTTTGCAGTGAGGGTGGTGAGACACTGGCACAGGTTGGCCAGGGAGGTTGTGGCTGCTCCCTCCCTGGAGGTGTTCATGGCCAGGTTGGAGGAGGCCTTGAGTGAGATGTACTAGTGGGAGGTGTCCCTGCCTATGGCAGGGGGTTGGAACTGGATGATCCTTGAGGTCCCTTCCAACCTTACCATTCTATGACTCTATGATTATTGTGGGCTGAAGGTAAAGTGCTGAGCACCACGACAGTGATGTATTTGCATTTTACTAAATAATATTAGATACATATGGTGCCCTTCACTTGGAAAAATTGCCCAAAGACTTCAGAAGCCTTGGTCCCTTCCAACCTTACCATTCTATGATTCTATGATCTCAATGTCCTTCTTGCAGTGGGGGGTCCAAAACTAAATCCAATATTCCAGGCACAGCCTCATCACTGCTGAGTAGAGAGGGACAGTCACTTCCCTGCTCCTGTTGGCCACACTTTTCTATCCAACAAGCAGTAGAGTTATGAGAGGAGAAGCAGGGATGTACATTTCTGAGACAGCATAAATGCAGCTACCTCCTCCCTGTTATACTGGATGTGGAACAGAAAAAAGCCATCTCATACTGAATGACCTTGCAATGGCCAGTAATTGTTACCCACCCTTATGCCATAAGAGTGAACCTACTGCTGCTAATTTCTATTTTAAGTGCAGTGGAATGCTGCGGTCAGGCTGATACTGCTCCGTGGACGCTGTTGGCAAGCGAGAGCATAACATTTAATGGCAATTCCTGCATGTATAGAAGTGATCCTCGCCACTGGGAAGCAGTTGCTGTAGAAATGTTGCTCCTGCTCTAGCAGTTGCTCTAAAGCCTATTAGTGAGTGCATTTCCCATTTTTACCCTGACATTTGTGTTATTTTAGCTTCTATATCTTGGCAAACGCCGCCCTGTATTTTTGGCTCACCCCTCAGTTATCTGAAGGAGAGCAATGTGATTCCAGGCAGGAGAAAGCAGAATTCTCTCAGAATAACAAGATTTTTTATTTTTTATTTTTTTAAATGCAGTGCAAATGGTTCTTACATTATTTTTGCATGAATCAGACATTTATTTTCTAGAGAAAGAGAGGGGTGGGGGGAGAAGGGCAAAATCTTTCACTTAAATCCTCTCATAGTTCGTTGCTGAATGTCAGCTTCTAGTGACAAGCCAATGTACGCTGAGGCTTCTTGATTATTGTGCTTTTGGAGATTAGCTGGTTTGAGTCATGAGGGTGTGTTACCTCACCCCAATTACAGACCTCCAGTAGAAATGGTAAAAACAGGCAGCACGAAGGAAGAAAGGGAATTTTTCTAGCATTCACAGGACATTCACATGAACTGCATGGGCAGAGTGAAATCATGCAGTTGCCAAGAAACAAAAGCAAGTAGTAGAAAATGAACAATTACAGAATAAAAGGAGTCCTACGAGTGTTAGAAGATGGAGACTGAGTTGCTTTTTTGTGCTGTGACCTTTCTTTATGTTGTACTTTCACCCGTAGAGCTCTACAGACAAGATGGCACCAACTAAACCAAAAAAAAATTACTCACTGCCAAGATAAGTCACAGAATAATGAGGTTCCAGCAACTGCAAAGATGCAAAGAAAACTGATGTCAGTTATCTCTTCACGGTGCTCAGCAAGAAGGAATCAAATGCTTAGTCTTTAAAAGGAATGGGTCTAAAACCTGAGATCACAGCTCTGCTTATCGGGACATGGTGTTGTACTGGATTATTTAGAAGTCACAGGAATGGGTCTTTGCTTACCCTTAATTTTGTGAAATCAGTCCTTTTGTTCTGCAGCATATTGCATCCCTTTTATACTGATGAGAGAAGATGTTGTTTGCAGAGAACTACTTGAACTGCTTGAAACACACTTTTAAAGTAAAAGCAGTATCAGTAATAAATTCGGCTTTACAATAAGGCACCTCTTGGGACTTGGTTGTGACTTGGACTGGGAGACAGCAGGAGTAAGAAATATTAGGAAATGTCTACATCACACTGTGTGTGTTAAACAGGCCTTGGACTCTCATTTCTGGGAGCAGACTTCTCACAGCAGATGCACAAGATGAGGGAACAGGTGTAGGCTTGGCTCCCTCACAAGCTCTGTCCATCATGTCTGCTACTAGAAAGGTCAAGAACTACCACTAGATGTTGATTTTAAAGGGCTGTCCTTACAGAGGTGGAAAAGGAATGCACATGCCAGTGGTAGCTCAAAAAAAAAAATCCTCTTTGCATACATCCCTAGGGACTGAAGTTCAAATATTCTATTGGGGTAGTCTTAACAAATTCATTTTCTCCCTGGCTCAGTATTGATGAAGGTCATTCCCCACCTGCATTGCTTTGTTTCCTACTCTCAGTTGTATCTGTAGTCTCACAATACTCAGTCTTCTTCTGGGTGTTGGGATTACAGTGTTGCATGAAATCCTTTGCTTTCATTTCAAGGGCAGCACTACATTAATATTCTTTTGCCTAACTGACAGGCTATAGCTGTTCCACTGAATTAGGGTCTGGATCAAAATCAGGAATTATCTTAAAAGAAGACTGCTGAAACCACCTTCTGCAATACAAACACTTCTGGAACAAGCCTCAGTTTCTTCCATTTTCTTTGGGACCTCTTCTACACATATGACCAGCAGCTGAAGTAGACAGGAATCTGTCTTCTCATCTGTGCTTTGAAACCCCATATCCCAGCACCCTGGCAAACTCAGTACCTGCCAGAGAGAAGGTACTGAGGATGGAAGACACAGAGCAAGGAAGAGGTGTCTGATCTCCAGTGATGACACTGCAGGAACCTGGATGGAAAGAAGGCTGCTGTGATGAAGTGCATGCCTGAGCAGTCTGCATAGGTGAAACTGCTGTGACAACAGCCTCTGTCCCTTACTAACCTGATTGTTGTCTTGAACTCTGCCTCATGTATATTTGATTATACACACCAAAAAAAGTTAAACTTAGTGTTTTTGGGAGGCATGAGGAAATGAGGTGTTTGAAAAAGTGATTTTCAAATCTCAAAACCAAGACATCAACTGCAACGAACCTAAATGCTTCATTATCATACAGACAAAACCCCATGTAATTTCCACACTGATCTCATGACTTTTGGGGCTCAACTCATACTTTTCAGGGTTTGGGGTTTTTTGTTGTTGGGGTTTTTTTTGTTTGTTTGGTTGGTTTTGTTTTTTTAAGTTAGCAATATATTCTTTCACTACGTACCTACACATTTTCTCCCTCGCATTGTTTTCCTGAATGCTCATACAAGAGCAAATCCAATATACTGAGTACAGCACCAAGCTTTCAAATATGCAGCAGCAACAAAGAAGAATTGTGAATGTGAGGTAATCAGAGTGTGAATTCCTTCATTACCAGTTTGATGAACACTCTTCACAACCCATAAAGCAGATCTTCTTTGGGGTTATGGTTGGATCACGGGTGGAAAACCAGTCCATCAAGCAAGCTCCAGCCCTATACCAAGTGTTAGAGCAACACTACCTCAATTCTTAGACAGTATCTAGAAGAGGAAATAGCAGAAACAACAACAACAAATTAAAACCGAATTCCTAGGCAATGTCTAGAAGAGGCAATAGCAGAAACAACAACAACAAATTAAAACCAACGTATCAGCAATTTATGAACACCACACTCGCCTTTTTTACCGCTTATTGTATTGCAGCTTCATCCCAGAGTCTAAAAAAATACAATAGAATCAAATAAAAATCACACAGACTAACACTATTTAACCAGACACATCCTGAACCATCTGTCTGGTGAGATGACAGGTTTAAGTAATGAGCCTTGTTGCACGTATGCACCGTTTCTTGGGAGCCTGTTGCTTTGATTTAAAAGGTACGATGTAGTTGGCTTGTTTCTTCCAACATGCACTAATGTTCTGTGGTTTTTGCTGTAATAGATTACTTTGCAATTCATGCTAATGTTTTGGAGGCAAATTGCTTTCCTGTGTTTTATATTATAAACACTTGTTGGGGTCTGGTTCTGTGAGGAGAGCTCTGTAAGCTCAACTGCCAATTAAAACCACGTTAAGGGAGAGCACGCTATGTCTGACAGATGTGCAGTGCTGTTACAGGATCAGTCCCCTGGTGTAGACAGTGTGGGTGCTCTCTGAATGTGGAGCTAATACCAACGAGTCACTAGAGGCACTGCACCAGATTGTCAGAGCACATAGTAGCAGCAAGTTATTTTGTCAGGAGCCACAGTGAAAAGCTACAGATTTATTTGTTTATTTGGCTGTGTGCAGCATCATTCCTGCCTCTTTTTTTTTTTTTTTAATTTTTTTTAGTAATAAGAAAGAAAACCTTTAGGTTTTGCCTTTCCTATTGTTCATCCAATGTACATTTAAAACTCTAAAATTTGCTGTGTTCATTCAGTACTTATTTTTAGTACCCTCATATCAGTGGCATGTTGCATTTTACTAGTATGTAAATATGTTATTGTTATGTTTTGGTGATGCTTAAGGAAAGATTGGAACTTCTGTACTAGTGGGACATGTCCCTACCTATGGCAGGGGGTTGGAACTAGATGATCCTTGAGGTCCCTTCCAACCTTACCATTCTATGATTCCATGATTATGTTTTTGGTGATGATTAAGTAAAATTTGGAACTCCCTATCAGTTCCATGTGTATGTGCATAAGTGCATGAGCATCTCAGTGTCTGCATTATGTTTTTGGTGATGATTAAGTAAAATTTGGAACTCCCTATCAGTTCCATGTGTATGTGCATAAGTGCATGAGCATCTCAGTGTCTGCATTATGTTTTTGGTGATGATTAAGTAAAATTTGGAACTCCCTGTCAGCTCCATGTGTATGTACATATGTGCATGAGGATCTCAGTGTTTGCATTATGTGTTTGGTGATGCTTAAGTAAGGTTTGGAACTTCTGTACTAGTGGGAGGTGTCCCTGCCTATGGCACGGGGTTGGAACTAGATGATCCTTGAGGTCCCCTCCAACCTCACCATTCTATGATTATGTTTTTGGTGATGGTAATTTATCCACTATGTGTCCACATACTTTGTTTTTTGTAAGTGAAAGGAAGACAGAATTTAGTGTAGATAAACAGATGTGTGCAGAAATTGTATTGGCTCTGTGTTGGCACAATGTAGACCCTCACATTGATTTTTTTAATGCATAGATGATATGGAGGGCTATATAGATCGTTACTACCCTGTCACATCTTTATCCCCCAAGAAATTTAAAGCATTTAAACCTGACTCAGTAGTCTCTGCTTCTAGCTAGGTTTAACAGTCCTGTTAAACAGAATTACTGAAATTGTATACAAAAAGTTACCCTGAGATTTTTATTTTATTTTTTTTTTTCTAAATAGCTCTTCACAAACTTCCACTTCAGTTTTTCAAGTGCAAGGAATGTTGGAATTTTATCCATGTTGAGAACTTTTGAAAGTTTTCATTCTGGAAAAAAAAAAAAAGTTTCAAATGACTGGGAAAAAAAAAATTCCTCAGGTTTTAGGAAGTGTGGTCAGGAAAAAAAAAAAATCCAGTGAATTTTGGATTTTAGGTGAATCATTTTACAATGTTTTCTTGCCAGTTTGAGAGAGAGCTTTGGTCCTGGTAAAAGTGCTTTAAATATACACACACACACACACACACACACACACACACACACACACACACAAAAACAAGGCCAAGTGTAAGGTCCTGCACCTGGGTAGGCACAATCCCAAGCACAACTCCAGGCTGGGTGGTGAATGGCTGAGAGCAGCCCTGAGGAAACGGACCTTGGAGTTTGGGTTGATGAAAAGCTTAACATGAGCCTGCAGAGTGAGTGCAGCCCAGACAGCAACCGAGTCCTAGGCTGCATCAAGAGCAGTGTGGGCAGCAGGGCAAGGGAGNCAGCCTGGAGAAGAGAAGGCTTCCAGGAGACCTGATAGTAGCCTTCCAGTATCTGAAGGGGGCTACAGGAAGGCTGGGGAGGGACTATTGACAAGGTCTTGCAATGACAGGACGAGGGACAATGGGTTTGAACTGGCAGAGGGGAGATTGAAACTGGATGTCAGGAGGAAGTTCTTTTCCGTGAAGGCGGTGAGACACTGGCACAGGTTGCCCAGGGAGGTTGTGGCTGCTCCCTCCCTGCAGGTGTTCAAGCCATGTTGGAGGAGGCCTTTGAGTGAGCTGTACTAGTGGGAGGTGTCCCTGCCTATGGCAGAGGGTTGGAACTAGATGATCCTTGAGGTCCCTTCCAACCTTACCATTCTATGATTCTATGATTCTGTAATCAAACATACATATATATGTATATATATAATATAGAGAGACTCCCTGTTGCCATCACATATCATGTGGTTTATCCCAGCCTACAACTGACAAGCAGCAGTATGCACCTTCACATTACATTCCGTTTCATGGGCGCCAATGAACTGGACACTGTTGTGTCTGCTGTAGCTTTAGCTCCCACAGATAAAAGTAAACAATATTCAAGGCAACCTCAGCAGAGACTGAGTTTCCATTCAGTCTTCTTTAATCTTCAGCCAGTTGGAGAGCTTCAGAGTACTTCAAGAATCCATACTGTAAGTGAAAGGGAATCCCATACTCTCATTTGCCCTTTTAATTTTTTTTTTTTTTTTCCCCCCCAGTCATCACAGTCTGGTCTTTGGGACATCATCTGCCTTTAGTTTTTGTATTTGTGTGTCTCTAGGTTTCACCGGTCACTGGCATTTATATCTTTTATTTCCACGCTGGAAGAATATATGGTGAGAATTCAACCAATGCATTTCAGCTGATTTGTGAATAACACATCAGGTAAAGTTTTAGCTCACTGATTATTACAAGACCTCATAGCAAGTTGCCATCCCACCTTTATTTCCATCTCAGTTGGATCACAGTGATGGCAGCACAATCTGCACATACACACAAACCTTGCTAGAGGCTAAATGTCTCCCAGCACAGGGACTCTTTTGTCTTGTAGGTTCAATGTCTTCTAATGCTCTGTCTCTAAATAACAGCAAAATTCATCATTAATACTCATTGCAGTCTAAATGGTTTAGCTCTTTTATTAAGGTTTCATGAAAAACAAAAAATCACTTAACTAATATCAAACATCTACAAACACGGATTGCACACATGAGTAGATTGGCTTCTCAGTCCATGACACCACTTCACATTTAGGCCTGCAAATCTTTGAGAGTGTAATCTTTGATCTGTGGGTGGCATTCTGTATCCAAACATGCTGCACAAATATTATTTATCCTTTCAGTCGAGTCATTTATGACTATCTGACTTTAAAGAAAAGCCAACAAGATTCCAGTTGAAAAGCATAACAGTCATAACTTTATCCCCCTGCCCCAAATCACATCACATGTTGCCAGCCTCTCTTTCAAATAGATTGTTTTGCAAATTCTAAACACCTAACAGCTAATTTGTAATCTGCTCAGAGTACAAAACAATATACACAAGGAATTCTCTCTGCTCTCTGCCAGGCAACTGAAGAATTGGAATTTTTGTTAAAGCTGCAGAGAAAAATGTTGCAAATAGCATTTAATAATTTATTGGCTCGTCCTCTTTAACTCTTTCTCTCTTGGTTGTTTAAATTAGGGAAGGTAAAGGTCCTTATAGTTTTTTTACCGTAAAGATTGACATCCTCAAATTGTTTTCCACATTATCAGACTATTTTAGGTATCAAAGAGGCTATTTAAAGTCATGAAGTGACTGAGAGCTGTCTACCTCCCATAATACAGAAGTGGGTTTTGCAGGGAAGGGGTTGGCTGGCATCCAGAGCAGCTGGCGAGGCAGGGCAGAGCAGCTGGGCCTGGGCTTGGCTGAGAGGCTGCGAGAAAGGTGTTGCAGGAAGCTCTGTTTGTTGGTGATTCATGAAGCAGCATTCACATCCCTGAGACACTGATGAATGAGTGCCAGAGTGGTATCAGCATACAGTACAGGGCTAGGAAGGTTATGCTCACCACACAGATATGTACCCTTTGCCTTTTTGCAGGAGAATAAGGTCAGCAGTGCTAGCGTCCTGGCTCTGCTACATTCCATGTGTTTGCATCTGTCTATCTAAAATTAGCCTGCAGCAGAATACTTCCCCCTGTCCAAATCCACTGAATCCGTTGCTTTGGGCTGTGAAACAGCATTAATGGCTCAGGGTTGCAGATGTCTAAGTAGTCAGTAGAATCATACATGCATTCTTGCTTGACCTCTTTGTCTAGACCTTTCCAAAGACCGCTGAGCCTGAGCTCAGCACAGAGCCACGTTTGCTTTTGCAAGCCATGTAGTGGAGATGTACTCATATGCCTGCACTGTTGAGGCTACATTTGGAATACTGTATCCAGTTCTGGGCTTCCCAGTTCAAGAAAGATAGACAACTACCAGAGAAAGTCCTAAAGAGGGCCAGGAGGTTGATTAGGAAATGGATGCATCTCTCTTGTGAGGACAAGCTGAGAGATCTGCGGTTGTTTAGTTTGGAAAAGAGAAGACTAAGAGGGGATCTTGTTGATGCCTATAAATATCTAAAGGGTGGAGGTCAAGAGCCAGAGACAGGAGTATGACAGATGAAGCTGTATGTGTATAGGTATCTGCCCTGATATTCTAGCATGGCTGGAAATCAGAGCTGGATTATCAGGGTCATTACCCCTGGCTCTGTAGCAGTTACAGAGCCATGCCTTGTGCCTGCTTAACACTGTAACTTTTATAGCAACGAGAATCAGACCTTCAGCTTTTATTAAAAAACATTAACAAAACTCTACAAAAGAAATATAATCTGCAGCCAATTAATAAAGCCGTGTCTCTGTAGGAATTATGATCCATTTCACAGTACTATTTGCAAAAGAATTCGAATTCTTCTGCTCCAGAAATGGAGAGCCTTGACTAACTGGGATCCCTCATGAACTGCTGACAGCATGAGCCTCGCAACACGCTGTGGAGTTTTTTGGCTGAGTCCTGCAGAGCGGAGTTGATGCACAAGTATGCCCCATTCTGCAACACCATATTTCATTCTTTGAAACTTTTAATTTATGGAGTTTTAAAAGTTTTCAAACTCACGTTTTATTTTAGTTTTTGGTTTTGGTTTTGTTTTTTTTCCAAATGTGCTGGTTTGAGGCTAATTGGAGTATTTTAATGGAGAAACTTACACTATAGGCTGTGAAAGGAAAACATCATGATGTCTACTTCACTCATACGCTTGCTGGAGAATTGTTTGGGAACACTAACCAAAACAACAGATAACTCAGTTGCTCTCTGTCGCTTGCTTGAGCAGGAGCTGCTGGTGGGATCTAGCAGCTTCTGGGCTCTGGCTCCTCTGCTGATTAATCCTCACTAACCACTTTTCTTCTAACCCCCTTGGCCGATCCTCCTAATTTACCTTGCACGTAAGGCAAACCTTGGGCTAAGGTACAGGGGTGGGGAGAAAGGTGGAAGGGTGGTTGGGAGCCCCTCCTGGGGTCTCTGATTTCTGGGAGGGGAGTTGTGTTGTTGTATTACCTTTTACTTGTATATTTCTGTAAATATTCTGTATATAGTGTAAATATCTGCTGTACATTGTGCTGAGCTGTAAATAGAGCTTCATCATTTAACTTCCAGCCGACTGAGTGCTAGTCTGGGTCATTTTACAAAGTGTGGGGGGTGGGGGAACTCCCAAACCTTCACACCAAACATAGATTTCTGGACATAAGCACATCAGGTGCCTTTCTTCATTAAAGAATCCGGAAAGGGTTACGTTAATGTGAGTTTTGTTTGGTAGAATTAGACTTTGGCTCAGCATCAACTACCTCGAGGGAAATTCATCCTTCTCAGAGCAGAAGGATCTTCAGTGGGAATGGGTATGCTTTGGAGAGTTTTCCAAATGAAGATTTTCCAGCAATCCACAGAGTTCTGGTAATTTCTCATAGATTTATTTATATTTTTAAGAAAAAGGCTCTGAAGAGGGATGAAAACATTCTTGGTACGATGCACAGGACAAATCCTGTAGCCTACCATGCACAAATTTATGTATCCATCTCCTCAGTCAGCAGTCAGTGAACCTCAGACAGCATATAAATTCTGGATAAGAAATAACTCTTCATGTCTATAAATTTAACACTGTATCTTAAAAGTAAAGTTGGCTGAATGATGCCAAATACATTTGTTACGGGTATGTAATTTTACCTGATCTGTCTGTATATGATTTACTGCTTAATACAATTGGGTTTTGCTACCTAAGGCATCCTGCTTTATCTGGTTATCTGGCAGCAGTAATATTCTGTCTCCTGAGGTACTGGAACATGACACAGGCTGTTCTTGCACTGTATTGACCTGTAAAATACACACATACATCAATCAATCTTGCCTTGCCAGCACACTTGTGAGAGATGAAGCAGAGCCCCTGAGAGGCACTCATCACACACAAGTGTTTTTACCCATGCCACATCAAAGGTCATGGCAATCAGGGTCCACTTCGAGAGGCTTTTTCCCCTTTAGAAAGCTCTTTAGGGGCTAAATCTCTGTTATCTGTCTTATCTCAGTGAGTAATTCCTACCTACATCTGCTAAACTTGTCAAGGACTCCAGCTGATGGCCTCCAGTTATCACTGAGGACAGGGAGGGACCGCATCTACTTGCTGTGTAGGTATTGTATTCAGGCTGGACAATGCCTGGTTTTTTCCAGTGTTACATCTGTCTGAACCAAGATGACTGTGCTTAGCATGCAGGCTCTGACTCAGAAGCACTGCAGTCTGAGTAGACTTGGCAGGTGAAAAATAAGACAGGAAGCAGAAGACCGAAGGGACTTGCCCAGCAGACAAGCCACAGCTCATATTCAGACTCCTTGACAGGTACAGAGGCCTGATATTTGTATTGCTGCTCTTCTGCTACAGGGTGGGGCAATAGTCCCCAGAGGCTTTCAGGTAGCAAGAAATCTCACTTAGCAATGGTGTACACCACTGAAGGGGGGAGCCTTCCCAAGAAGACAGGGTTATATTGAATGATGAATTCTGCTGCTTCTGCAGATGAAGGACAGGGACAGGGATGGGGGCGAGCAGAGCTGCTTCAAGAGGACAGAGTGAGTGGTTTTCTTCCCACAGAACCACCGAATGCCAGGGGCTGGAAGGGACCTTGAAAGCTCATCCAGTCCAAACCTCTGCCAGAGCAGGATCACAGTATCACACAGTATCGCAGTATCACCAAGGTTGGAAGAGACCTCAAAGATCATCAAGTCCAACCCAATACCACAGACCTCAAGACCAGACCATGGCACCAAGTGCCACAACCAAACCCCCCTTGAACACCTCCAGGGACACTGACTCCACCACCTCCCTGGGCAGCCCATTCCAGCAGTCAATGACTCTCTCAGGCAAGAACTTTCTCCTCACCTCCAGCCTAAACTTCCCCTGGCACAGCTTGAAACTGTGTCCTCTTGTTCTGGTGCTGTTTGCCTGAGAGAAGAAAGCAACCTCCTCCTGTCTACAACCACCCTTCAGGTAGTTGTAGATCTCCTATAGCAGATCACACAGGAACACGTCCAGGTTGGTTTTGGAATATCTCCATAGAGGTAGACTCCACAACCTCCCTGGGCAGCCTGTTCCAGTGCTCTGTCACACTCACAAGAAAAAAAAATCCTCCTCATGTTTAAATGAAACTTCCTATGCCTCAGCTTCCACCCACTGCCACTTGTTCTGCCACTGGGCATCACTGATCAGAGCCTGGCTCCAGCCTCCTGTCACTCACCTTTACATATTTACAAACATTACTGAGGTTAACTCTCAGTCTCCTCTTCTCCAAGTAGCACAGCCCCAGCTCCCTCAGACTCTCCTCATAAGAGAGATATTCCTTTCCCTTAGCCACCTTTGTGGTTCACAGGGGATAAAATCCCCTGCTGCCTCCTCTTCCTTATCAGCTTTTTGTGTGTATGGCAAAGACAGTAGCAGGCCACGAGATAGGGAAAAGGCCATACACAAAAAGAAACAGACTGAAGAGTCTGCACTGCTGATTCAAGGAGAAGAAGAAATCCAAGAAAGAGAGCTCTCCCACAACCCACATTCCCACATGCCTTTCTTGGCCACTGCTGTTTCCTCGGTGTCCTCACTCCCTGGGCCACTAACAAAAGCCTGAGTGCCTTCATGCAACTGACAAGCCTTACTGATTGCATGATTTGCATTTGCTAGCAATACATAAATAAAATTTATAATGAATAGGACTTGATCATTTCCAAGCTGATCCTTCAATTCTAAGCTACTTTTATTTGCTATGACATGTAGCCATGAGGTTTATATTTTCCCCATAGTCACTTGCATAGAGGAACTGAATATTAATCTTTTAAATAGTTTGCAAGTCCTTTTAGTTATACTTGGCCCTGTCTATACTAAAGACATTTCTAGAACACTTCCATGGAACTAGTTTAGTGAAGCATTGCATGTTACCTCCACTGAAGCTGTTCAACCTTTTTATTGTGTTGTTGTGTAGGGAGTAAGTAACACAATATGGGTACAGGAATGAGCACTGCTGCCTTCCCGTGCTCATTTAAAGCACAGACTTGCAAAGACAGTTGGTCTCAGTGCCATTTCAGAAAACCCACTCTGATTTTGTGTGTGACAGTTCTGAAGCACGTGCAACCTTAGATTTCTGCACCCAGAACTAGTAAGAAATGCAATCTTCTGTTGCACCTGGAAGTGATCTCTCTGGTCCAACATCTGTAGCGTGTCCAGCTAAGCTGGTAATGATGATTGTTAGTGTTGTCATGCTTTGTTAAGATCCTATTTTAGCAGAAGGCAATCACAAAGCAATATTAAACATGCCACTGTTAATTATGCTTACTCTTTAGCCAATTGTGCTGTCACTGAATTGATGTGTTAGAAAAAATAGGAGGACCTTTGACATGCATGGAGTGTCATGGACTCAGACATATGTGGGCACTCAGTAAAGAAAAATAATGCCAGATGTATGTTTGCACAACAGTATGATTCATGATTACTCAAATCTGTGATGGAAAAAAAAACACACAAAAAAAAAAGCAGTGCTTTTCAAGCCATTTTGGTAATATATTCCTGTGTTGGTTTGGGAGTTCCCTGCTCCCCCACACTTTGTAAAATCACCCAGACTAGACTCAGCCAGCTGGAAGTTAAGGACTGAAGCTCTCTTTACAGCTCAGCACAATGTACAAGCAGAGATATACACTATAGACAGGAATAGTTACAGACATAGACAAGTTAAAGGTAATACAGCAACACAACTCCCCTCCCAGAAATCAGAGTCCCCAGGAGGGGTTCCCAACCACCCTTCCACCTTCTCCCCACCCCTCTACCTTACCCCAGGGTCTGCCTTACATGAAAGGTGAGTTTGGAGTATGGGCCAGGGGAGTTAGAAGGAAAGTGGTTGGTTAGGTTACTTGGCAGAGATAAGGAAATAAACTAGAGACACCAAGAGGCTCTGTGTGCGAGTGCCTTATCTGTGTTTTGTGTCCTGGCTCTTATACATCTCAGCAAGCCTATGAGTGAAACAGACATCACCATTGTTTGCTTTTCACAGCCTACAATACCATTTTCTCCATTAAAATATTCCAATTAGCTTCAAACCAGCACAATTCCACAGTGACACTGGCCTTCTTTCACGGACTTGTCAGAGAGGACCTTCCTATTTCACCTTTCTCAGTTCATTTCTTTCAGCTAGAGAGCATCATGTCATGGATGCCATCAATCCATCTGGAAGATATTCTTCAGACAGAATGGGATTCCTGTAGATGTCATCTGCCAGCCTGTACACTTCAGAAGTCAATCATTTGATTGGCTTTAGTCAATAAATGTATTTAGTCAGCTCACATTCTTATAGTCAGATGTCACAAGCTATTCATTCAGGTGACCAGAGACCCATACTTTGTATGCCCTCACACAAACTTTCCTCTCAGATGCAATGCTTCCATAAAGTTACTTGTAACATTATACTGTGCTCTCTGCAGAAATGCCTAATCATGCACTTCTATGTTTTCTATTAAAACAAAATACAAGAAGAGTTTATTTTATTTTTTTTTCCCCCATAAAAACATTCCCATCACAGGGAATTACTTCTAGAAGAGTTTTACATTCAGAGTTAAAAAACCCAACCAAACACTCAGACACATGATTACTTCTGTATGAAGAGATGGTTCAGGATACAGTGGGATTCATAGAATCATAGAATGGTAAGGTTAGAAGGGACCTCAAGGATCATCTAGTTCCAACCCCCTGCCATAGGCAGGGACACCTCCCACTAGTACAGCTCACTCAAGGCCTCATCCAACCTGACCTTGAACACCTCCAGGGAGGGAGCAGCCACAACCTCCCTGGGCAACCTGTGCCAGTGCCTCACCACCCTCACTGCAAAGAACTTCCTCCTAACTAACATCCAGTCTAAATCTCCCCTCTGCCAGTTCAAACCCATTGCCCCTTGTCCTGGCATTGCAAGACCTTGTCAATAGTCCCTCCCCAGCCTTCCTGTAGGCCCCCTTCAGATACTGCAAGGCTACTCTAAGGTCTCCTGGAAGCCTTCTCTTCTCCAGGCTGCAGAGCCCCAACTCTCAGCCTGTCCTCATAGCAGAGCTGCTGTAGCCCTCTGAGCATCTTTGTGGCCTTCTCTGGACCCGCTCCAACACTTCCATGTCCTTCCTGTGCTGGGGGCTCCAGAACTGCACACAGTACTCCAGGTACTCCATTCTGGTGACTGTTGCTTGCAAATGGCATTGCACAGATGTGTGTTTCCAGAGCTAGGCTCCTACACTGCCAAATCCTCATGCAGGGAACCACAGACAATGTCACAGCTCCATGCCACTGCCTGTATACTTTGTCAAGATCACCCTATCTTCTGCACACTGGCAGTCTTTGCCTCTGCCCATGCCCATTCTCTCTGTGTGTGCTGTTAGGGTAAGCAAAAGGGAGTGAGAGGGCAGGCACTCTTGATAGCCGTGTCTCACTCATATGAAAACAACTGATGACCATATTTCTGCTCTCACCATGAACTTAGCTGTTTCCAGATACCATATTTCTGCTCTCACCATGACCTTAGCTATTTCCAGATTTTGATTAGGGGGTTTACATTTGAATGCCATACCTCATTCCTCTAGGATCTCAAGAGAACCTAAGAGATGAAGGACATCTCTCTGGTACATCTTCAGTACAGTAATAGATGCAGTTCTCAGGCATTTGCTCTCCTTTGTTCTTACAGATGACAATAGAACATGTATTTTTTTCCTGCTTTCTTCTTTTGTTAGCTTACCATACATCCTGCCAGATGTTTTGCTTTCCACTGGTTTAGGCTTGTTTTGTTTTATGGCTGAGCCTATTTAAATTAGTATCTCCATTGAGATATTAAAAATTTGAGTGGACACACACCTGGGGCACCTGCTCCACATGATCTCATTAGAGTTGGGAATAGGTTAAATGATCTAGGAGGTTTCTTCTAGCCTCAGTGATTCTGTAGTTCAGTGAAACAGAAGCCAATACAAATATTCCTACCTTATGTAAATTGGATTCATATTTCTCACTCCTATAAGTGTGTTATAAGAGGATTCTTATAATTAACTCTTATAACTGTTATAAGAGGATTCTTATAACTGACTTAGTGGAGAATAGAAAGCTGCTCTTGTCAGACCGCCCTGGAGTACTGTGTGCAGTTCTGGAGCACCCAGCACAGGAAGGACATGGAAGTGTTTGAGCAGGTCCAGAGGAGGCCACCAAGATGCTTGGAGATCTGGAGCAGCTCTGCTATGAGGACAGACTGAGAGAGTTGGGGCTCTGCAGCCTGGAGAAGAGAAGGCTTCCAGGAGAAATTATAGTAACCTTCCAGTATCTGGAGGGGGTCTACAGGAAGGTTGGGGAGGGATAATTGACAAGGTCTTGCAATGCCAGGACAAGGGGTGATGGGTTTAAACTGGCAGAGGGAAGATTGAAACTGGATGTTAGGAGGAAGTTGTTTGCAGTGAGGGTGGTGAGACACTGGCACAGGTTGCCCAAGGAGGTTGTGGCTGCTCTCTCCCTGGAGGTGTTCAAGGCCAGGTTGGAGGAGGCCTTGAGTGCCCTGTACTAGTGGGAGGTGTCCCTGCCTATGGCAGGGGGTTGGAACTAGATGATCCTTGAGGTCCCTTCCAACCTTACCATTCTATGATTCTGTGATTTACCACTTGCCTGAAGATCTGCAATGCCACACAAGCACTTAATGACAGAGATGGTCACGACATGTTTCAGATCATATATATATATACAAAGAACGTTTGTGAGGCTTTTACACAGAATTCTGCTCCTTCATTTTCATTCTCATTTCTGCTCCTTCACTGTATAAACCAGGAACTCTTAACAACTTGTTTAACACCACAGAACAGTGTAAGCAACATTTCTCATAGCTGTTAGGCATAGTCTCTCCATCTTTTACAGCTTGTCATAAAAATAAGTAGCCTGATTCAGCATCAGCACAGTTTTAAGATAAACCAACCTTTTCTGAGACAAGGAGACCCAATACCTGCTAAATATTGACTCTGAAAGGCCAACTGCATTGTGTTATCAAGGAGCAAGTTACCTTGGAGTGAGGTTGTCCCAGGTTGGGGACTAAAGGGTTAAAAAGTCCTCAAAGGACTAGAAGATTGTTATTCAATCCCATAATTCTGGTATCTTTTCATAAACTCAGGGCCAGGCCAGCTTGCTCTCCTCCCCCTCCAGCCTTGTGTCTGGCTGGGGCTGCTTTATCTGCACAAACATGTAAGGAGCAGCCCTGGTTTGGGGCCTCCAGAGGCTGTGTTTAGGCCTCCTGGATGGCAGAGGCATGGTGGGGTGAGGATTGGAGTACTGGGGGTGATAGATTTGGTTTTGAGTTGGGGGAAAATTCAAGGGGGTTCGCTGTGGGTTTTGTACCTGCCTTGTAATTTCTCTCTGTATCTCTCTCTCCAAATATAATTCTGTTTTTCTCCAATTCATTTGAGAGCTTCATTCTGTCAGCTCTTTAAAACCAGGGACAGAGATTTAGTGCACACACCTACTGAAATAGGCATCATGCAGCCCAGGCACTGTCTGTGTTGGTGTCGAGGTGGAATTTCAGAGTCACCCATTGCATAGGCAGGTCTTCATTAAGAGTGTTTGCAGACAGTTTCAAAAAGACAAACAATAGGAGGAAGTTCTTGACAGAGAGAGTGATTGGCACTGGAATGGGCTGCCCAGGGAGGTGGTGAAGTCACCATTCCTGGAGGTGTTCAAGAAAAGCCTGGATGGGATCACTTGGTGCCATGGTCCAGTTGTTTGGCTAGGGCTGGGTGATAGGTTGTACTTGGTGAGCTTGGGGGTCTCTTCCAACCTGGTTGATTCTATGATTCTGTGATACTAGATTGTACCCACTTGAATGTTGTTCAAACTCTCCGGCCCAAAGCTACCACCAGAACAGAGAGAAAACCTCAATCTTCTTCATGAGCCATTATCGCAACTAACAACCTGACTCAAAAGATTTTAGCACAGTTACTCTTTTCTCCTTTTTTTCTTCTTCTTTTTTTCCCTTTTCTTCTTTTTTTTCTTTTCTCCTTTTTCATCTTTTCTTTTTTCCCCGTTTTCTCCATTTTTTTTCTTTTCTCCTTTTTTATCTTTTTTCCTCCCTTTTCTCCTTTTTTTTCTCCTTTTTTTTCTTTTCTCTTTTTTCTTTTCTCCTTTTTT
>VWZE01005051.1:1818-12089 GCA_013396675.1 Eubucco bourcierii | reverse complement strand
ATAAGTTAATATAATTTCATTGGAGCATCAAGAGCTCCAATGTGTCGGGAAGCACAGCTTGTACTTTCCCCTTGCTGCTTCGGCTGCTTCGCCTGCGCCTGCTGCTATCTTCCCCTGCTGCTGTTTTGGCTGCTGCTGCTTTTGCTGCTTTCGCCGCCGCTTGACCCCTTCCCCGTCTTCCTGCAGGTTATTATATCTATTTGTAATAATTTTCTTGTTTTCTCTTCCCTATACTGTTATATTTAAACTGTAAGAAATACGTTTGTTCTTTTTTTTCCTGACTTCATAACAGAACCAAAAAGAAAAAAAAACTACGTGTTGTGGTGAGTTTGTTCTACCAGGGGAGGGATCCACCCTAACCTGGTACAATTTCAGACAGGGCATTTCTGAACAAGGACAGGAAAATTTCTTCACAGTGCTCCAGTGCAGGCAGAGGCTGTTATTGTATTAATATTGTTTAACTAACAATAGAATGTAAGCTTTGTGTATACCTTGTTTGATCTAAGTGTCAACTCCCTGAAGAATTATTTTCTCCTTGCACTGCAGTTTCTCATTCCATAAAAAACTGGCAGTCTGACTGAAACTATAGACTTACAACTAATAAACTTACAGTGGTGTTCCTTTAGTTTGTTTGAGAAGCAATTGGCTTGTGATCCTCGGGCTCCCAGTCCTAATCCCATTAAAGAAAAGGAATTGTGCTCAGAATTTTACAGTGAACACACAGCAGTTGCAACGCTGCCTTTGATCTATAAGTGGCAGCATTTATTTGTAGGAGATGGTTAGAATTTACATCAGCAAAGTCTGATGTTTGTGAAGCCCTGTGTGTCACTCTGCTTCATTCTCAGATGTGCTGTGTGGAAACCAGCAGCAACCTCATGCCAGTGAGAACCACAGTCTGCAGAATAATTGCTGATATTTAGCAGTGATTCCATTTTTACATCAAAGCTCTGTGTATGTTTGAGAGAGAGGTTTTCATAAATAAAAATCCCACAAATATTTTGTAATCACCCTGAACAAGGATTTCTGGTGGTTATGTCTTTTTTACATGCTTAGAAATACCATTCTGTCAGCTTATTATTCATTCAGTGAATGACTATGTGGGAAGGGGAATTAATTGTTGTAATGCCATTGTAGGTGATTTGTCTTACCTATAATGTCCATTTTTGGCTAAGTTAACATTGTCTGATTCTAACCCAAGTCCTGTGAAAAAACTTGAAATATGAACCCCATTCACTTTTCATCTACTGTCTCATCAAGTATTTACTGACCACAATGATAACTCAAGTTATAATGCAAGGTTTGTGTTTAATTTGGGTTATATCTATATAGAAAAGATCTCATAAGTGGCAATCCTCTTGATCTGCTTGAGCTCACTGGGTTTTTAGGAGTCTTAGATGACAGCTGTCAAATGCCCTCCTGTTATGTAGCACTTGTGTTTTTATTTAGCATATTCCTTTGCCACTCTATCTGGGCACCTGAAAGAGCAATATTAGAGACTCCTATCACATCACTCCTTCCCCCATGAGTATGGGGGTCAATTTGCTGCAGAATTGTTAAGCCCTGTACAGCCCCATAGAGTCTGCCTTGCACTAATCAACATCCTATTGGATGTCTGCCCCTGAAGTGCGTTCCCTGTAATTTTTTTGACCATAATCTGAAAGAGAACCATTGCATAATGCATTTAAGGTATTTCTGTACTAAATGTCATTAATTTAAACATCTCTGCTTTGTAGTCAGCTATTGCAGCCTTTCAGAGCTACATGTTGGGTATCAGTGAGACCTTTCTGAAAGAGCAGATCTCCTCTCTCTGATTTTGCAGGTCCTAGTAATTTTCAGCTGTGACATTCAGAGCAAGGGTGTTGTGTTTGAAGACTGAGAGTCACCCTTCTTGAATCATTATTAGCATGATAAATTTGCTGCTCAGGAGGCTATTTTCAGAACATCCTGAAACACAACCATAAACTAAATTGTCTAAGAAAAAGCACACTAGAGTATAAACCTAAATTTTAAACTTGTTTTCTCTAAAAAAATCCCATGTGCTCTAGTCCAAATGAAACTTTCACTGTGCTTCTTTTCCTTAGTCAACCTCAGGAGGGGCTTCTGTATCTGTATTGCTTCCTAAAGTTGCATAATGTAGTTTGCTCTCCATACTGAGCAGCATCTCACTTGTTCCTATCACTGTTGGAGTATTATGGGAGAGGTGTACATGTTAATCTTAATGGCAGTACACATTTATCTCATATAGACAGATTTGATGCGTGTGTGTGTGTGTGTATGCGCATGTACATATATATATGTATCTATCTATCTATCTATATATATGCAGAGCAAATATCAGATAAATTCTGTAGCAAACCATTCCATCCCACTCCACAGTAACAGAGATGTTGAGTACTATATCACTCAGACATAGGGAGATACTTGTGTCAAACAGCTGATGTCTGAGATTGCCACACTTGTTTGGTACAACACATTTCTCAAAAACACGAAGTCTTCTCAGGAAGGTCTGAATGTGAGTTCTTCTCTGAGAGAGTCTTTCAAGTATTTTCCTGCTTATCATTGTGTTAAGAGGATAAACTCATTACCATGCCCCCTTCTCAGGCTTCGTGACATTGCATGTTTCTCACCACTACCCTGACAGATGAGAATTGACGCAGTAACATAGGACCTCAGTTTCTTTCCCTGAGGGATTTTTGCCATTCACTCAAGTGCCGTAACCCAAACTCTTACCTAGATGTTATGTGCATTCCCAGATTATATCTGTACTACACATACAGGAAAATGCTGATGGTGAGGTACTGAACCTTTAAGTACAAAAAAATGACATGGACCAGTGTTCTGGAGGGAGAGGTTAGTGTCAGGAGTCTTCACTGAGCATGGATTATCTTCTTAGGATTATGGGTTCAACTGCCTCCCACTGTATTTCGCAAACCCTAAAACCAGTTCTGCAATGGAATCTCTGAGATATTTTAATCTTACAATCTGTGATAGTTTGGGAGTTCCCCACCCTCCCACACTTTGTAAAATCACCCAGACTAGACTTAGCTGGCTGGAAGTTAAGGAATGAAACTCTATTTACAGCTCAGCACAATATACAAGCAGATATATACACTATAGACAGAAATATGCAAGTTAAAGGTAATACAGAAACACAACTCCCCTCCTAGAAATCAGAGACTGCAGGAGGGGCTCCCAACCACCCTTCCACCTTCTCCCCACCCCTGTACCTTACCCCAAGGTTTGCCTTATGCGCAAGGTGAGTTTGGAGGATTGGCCAGGGAGGTTAGAAGGAAAATGGCTAGTGAGGTTACTCAGCAGAGGGGAGAAAAACCAGAAGCTCCCAGACAACCCAAGAGTGTCTGCAAGCCCGAGTGTGTTATCTTTGTTTTTTATTCTTAGTCTTAGACATCTCAGCAAACCTATGAGTGAAGTAGACATCACCATTGTTTCTGTTTCACAGCCTATAGTATAATTTCCTCTATTAAAATATTCCAATTAGTCTCAAACCAGCACACAATCCTGTTGTTAGCTGCTAAAAAAATCAGCACTCTGGTAGAGTAAAAAATGTCTTTCAAGCCCTTTCTTTTCTATCAGCCATCTTGACCCCAAGCTTCCTCTCTTTCTGCCACTGGTTTATGTGAGGTACTACAAAGTTTACCCAAAATGCCCACATTTTAAAGAAACATGGATTATTTGAGGTGCAACTTGTGAATCTGCAGTATTCCGAATAATGCTGGGTTTGTCATAATGCATTATAGGAATGTAGGAGTATAGAACTGGAAGAGAAAAACAAACAAACAAAAAATGAAAACGAACAATTTCCTGCTCACATTAAGTGTGTAATTATGCAGCCATCGTCATTCGATAAGTTATGCTCCAAGCTTAGGTCAAGCAGTTGTTTTATTTAAAGAATGAAAAGCAGAGACATTTTATGTGATGTAACATTCATGCAATATATTATGTGTTTTGCTCATTAATACTGTATAAAATGTATAATTTATGCCATATATGCAGGATATATATGTTTTTGAGCCAACATAACACAAAACTTGAACACATTAGAAGAAAGTTACTAAATTTTGTATGCGAATAACGTGAATCCAAGAGGAATCTGTGCTATGTGTGCTTCCCAACTGCAGAGGGCTGCAGAGTCGACATCGAGGTAGGAAAGCCCTTTTACATAGATGCTCTTCCTTCTCTTGTCACTCGTAATGCCTAAATGAAACTAGTATTTTAACTCTTGCTTGTGTTTCTGTGGTGAATGTGATCTTCTCTAGCAGTCATGCTTTCAGAAGATGATCTTCCTTTCAGAATGTGATCTTCTCTAAGAGTCATCCTTTCGCAAGCCCTATGAGGAGCGGCTGAGGGACCTGGGATTGTTTAGCCTGGAGAAGAGGAGACTGTCTACAACTACCTGGAGGGTGGTTGGAGCCAGGGGGAGGTTACCTTCTTCTCTCAGGCAACCAGTGACAGAACAAGAGGACACAGTCTCAAGCTGTGCCAGGGGAAGTTTAGGCTGGAGGTGAGGAGAAAGTTCTTCACTGAGAGAGTCATTGGCTACTGGAATGGGCTGCCCAGGGAGGTGGTGGAGTCACCGTACCTGGAGGTGTTCAAGGCGCATTTGGACGTGGCACTTGGTGCCATGGTCTAGTCTTGTACTCATTTTTAAACAGGAAGTGTGGAAGGGTTGTGTGTGTATATAAATATATATATATATATTAAAAATCTCCCCTGGTGAGGTATAGTTTAATCACGTATTTTTAACATCACTGTTTTACCTCCTATTCTGCTTTAGTACACACTTCTGCTGTGGGTAATTTACATAAACATACACAGTCTATGAATAATGCATGAGACTTATTTTCAATGCAGGACTTCCAGCTCCCACAGTGCAGTAGAGTATACAACAACTTGATTGGCTCTGGTCTGTTTTCATTACTGGCAATTTCTAGGAACACAAAAGAGGTTGAAAAGGCTGACAGGAATGGACAATATTTATTTTGTGAGAAATATTTGTAGCCTTTTCAAGGCAATTGTATTACTAAGTTTTGCCTGTGATTGTTGTTCCTCGATCTATCTATCTATCTATCTATCTATCTATCTATCTATCTATCTATCTATCTATCTATTTATTCCACCTGGGGAATAATGCATTAAAAGGTTCATGATTGCTCTTTTGTAGATTGGATCAGATCTTTGGGTTTGTTTGCTTGTTTTTTTGTTGTTTTGGTTTGTTTTGTTTAAGGATACTGCTGGATTTTCCCCCTCTATTTGCATAAATTCTGAGCACAAGCTGTAAATAAGTAAAGAACTATCCAATTTCTTAAGGTTCTTCAATTAAAGACAATGAACACTGGAAGACCATACAGGATTAAAATGTAGAGGTCTTAGTTTACAATATTTAAGGATTTGAGTTTTGGCTTGCTTATTCTTTATGGGGAATGAAATGATTTCTAAAACAAAAGTTCGTCTTTTTCACCGGGGTCAGCTGATACTGTCACAGCACATAGGTTATCCTTATCTGCTACATTCAGGTGTATTCTTAATAGAGAACAAAGACCCAGTGTTAATTAACCACACTCCACAAAGGTTTTGCTTTTATTTCAGCAACATCTTAGTCATGCTGTTACATTTATGCAGAAAAAAAATTGATTTCTTTCTTTTCTCTTCCCTTCCCAATTACTAAAGAGGTTGGCTGTTCTGATGCTGCTGATGTTTATGATTTGACCAATAGTTTTCCAAGTTCTGTGACCACATTCAGAGAAGTGAACCGTATTTTCCTGAAATGAAGTGGTCGGCATGCCAACCTGAGTGTGCACCTTCAGCCGTCTTTCTGTTTCATCCAGAGACATAAAGGTTTCTTTTAGACATGTGTGTATCTGAAAATTACTTGAAAAACACCTTTCTGATTTCTTTTGATATTATGGGGAAGTACACAACATCACTAGAGCAAACGGTTTCACAAGGTGTTTAACTGCGTTGTAGATGTACCAGTTCTCCACGGTTAGCTTTGATTAACATCATAATAGATAAGGATACTGCCAGTTCATCATCTGCTGCTTTTATTAATCATTCTGTAAAGGAATTGTTTTTAACTGCCCACCTAAAATCACATCTAAGCAACCCAAACACAGTTTTGCAATGGCTATTTTTTGCTTTTTACCAATGACAGCTGAACTTTATCAAGCAGTCAGCGTTTCAAAGGCCATGACTGCTTCTTTCTCAGGTTACCTGAAGCAAAACTTTATTTTCCTTGCTCATGACCTGACCAATGTGAATAAATGAATTAGTAAATAAACACTACTTCTGAGGAATAAATATCCCATATAAAACCAACGCAAACTGCAGAGCCTTCTCTTCTACATATCTAGAGGTGCACAGGTAGAAAGATGTGTCTATGCGCATTTTCCACCTGCACCATGACTGAGTGTTCAAAGAATGGTAAGCTCCCCAAGTAAGGGATGTACCTGGCCTCTGAGGACTACCAGTCTGCAAGGCAAGTGCTGGCTTAAATACATGTGTTTTCTGTATGCACACCTGTGTTTTCCAATTTATGAAACCCAGTTTCCAAGTGCTTCTAGTAACACTGGAAAATATTTAAAAGAGGATCTTCTTTCTATTTCTCTGCATGGGTTTTGTTTTGATTCTGTGATATCATCACTTCTGTCACAAACATGCACACGTATCTGCAGAAAATACCCAGCTGCTGAAATCTAAAGCATCTTTCATCTTGCTGATCACCATAGAAGACATGCAAATATGTGGATGGAATTCCCAAGCCACCAAAGCTGCCACATTGTGTGATTCATAACAAACAAAATAATCAGATAATTTTCTCTTGCACTTAAAACTCATGTCTGCTTTTTAGTAAATCATACACTGAACCAGTTCTTGAGATTTTTTTGTGCGTGTGATTAAACTTGGTGAAAAAATAGACAGTTGAGTTATTGGAACTGAGAGGCATTGGTGTTGTATTTCGTTTTGTTTTGTATTTCTTTACTTTTTTTTTTTTTTCCCCCCCAGATGAGGAACAAGGGAAGGCAATTCTTCTGCACTGAATAATTCTAAACAAAACAAAACAGAAAACCAAGCCAAACCAACCAAAGTCCAACAAAACAAACAGAAACCCCAAACCAAACCAAAACCAAAACCCCAAACAAGCAAACAAACAAAACGCAAACAAACAAACAAACCCCCACCAAAACACCAAACCCAACCAAAACAACAAACAAACAAACAAAACTGAAAAATAACAAAAAACCCCCACAAAACAACCAAAAACAAAAGAGAAAGAGAAAGCAAAAATCCTGTTTTAGCTCACTTGGCTCTGATCTAACCATGACTACTGTAACTTTAATACAAGGAAATCCTAATCAAGATGCCCAGGTAGATGGCCCTTTTTGTCCATTAAGAAAAATACTTGATTAACTGAAGACGTTCCTTGAATAATAATTTCTTCAGGAAGATACAGCACCCACCAAATGTTTGAGAAGCTCTCAAGCCATTTCCTCAACTGGTGCATGTCAGAAGGTGTCTGCTGGAACCAACAGAAATAGTTGAGTCTGTGACAGTGCTTCCCAAAAATGGAGACCAGCAAGTACTAACACAACTCAAATCCTAAATGGGTTTTGGGCACCTGAATTTTTCACAGATTGGCCAATCATGTACAAATCTAGATTGACAAGTGTAACCAAATCAGACCAGCCAGGGTTGCTGTGAGATACCTGCCACGGTGACTAGTGATCTGCAGCTGAGCTGAAACTAGCCACTGAGATGCAGAAATGGATGTTGGATTTCCACTGCACTGAAGAGTAGGCAGTGCACAAATATGCTCATCAAGATGTCATAAAAAGGAACTGAGACACTGAAATCTTACAGAAGACACTGTGTCATTGGCCTCTGGGCAAGATGCTCCTGACCTAGAGAGAAATTGTCTTTATTTTGCAGTGATTGCTGAGAATAAGAATTTAATTTGAACTTACTCCTGTGTCATAAAACACATATGATACAGTAGCAATAAACAATCTTAACCAGGCAGTTTTCCTTTAAAATCACTTTTTCCCGCCTAGTGTTCAGCAACTGTAACGTGCAAAAACCTTTGTAATTCTAATTACTTAAGAAAGACTGATCATCCTACAAAAGAGTTCATTGCCATTGGAAGTGGATCATAACCTGATCTTCATCAATCTGCTTGTTGTATGCCTGATTCTAATCTGTCATACCTCAGCTCCATCCTGTCAAGACACAGCCAATCATGAAACAAAAAAATGAAAATATCTCTTTTTGATGTTGAGTACCTGAAACTGTTTTTCCTCTTTTTATATAATTACAAGGATTTTGATTCCTGTGGTCTTTTCTTGAGTAGCCTATTCAGTGGGTGTCATTTAAGCAGCTGTGCAATTATTTCCATTGTTGGCATATTGTGCTGGTGTCAAAGTGTTTTCACACCATTAATGCTGGAGCTGAAGTGTTGTTGGGTCTGGAGCAAACTTGAATGCTGAGCAGCTGGGTTGTGTCATGTTGGGATCCAGGACAGCAGAGGAAGGTGGAGGTGGTTTCCATGCAGAAAAACAAAGTGCATCCAAGCTTACAGAGGATGTGCTGTTGCAAAACTTCCTCCTCATAAGGGTCGTTCCATGAGGACGCTTGTTTCAATGCCGCTCAGTTAAACTCTGTTATCACTAATGCAGAAGAAAAGTTAAATCACGAAAGCTAAGTGACAGTTCTGAATCTACTTTTACTACAAATGTTTCAGAGCTGTAAGGATTTCTATGAAGTCCACAGTAAATGTTACCAGTGATTCATTGCTGACATGCAACCATTTCCATCATAAGGGACATGTGATGTCCTCCATTTCTGAGTTTTCCTGCTGTTTTTATTGTAAGTAGTATGACGGCTTATAATAAGCAACATTTCCAGGACCAGGAGAGCTGTTGCTATCTGGTTTATAGTGCATAAACACATGCATGTCTTTCTTGCAACACAAATGGTAATCTGGATGAAATTAAGTAGAGTCAGTATTCCAGAAATTCTGGTCTGGTGTCATGCTTCAGGCAGCATTCAACATTACCATTTTTAATTGGAAGGTGAGCTGTTTAAGAACTACACTGCAATTTTTAGATGCTCTACAAAGCTCAATTTAAAAGCACTGGTGTCATTTTCAGCAGGGTTTTTAAACTGTGCTGGTTTTTGCCTTACCTGTTTCACAGGAAGGGAAGTAGAGAAAATCAAGATACAACTTGTTCCACTGCAAGAAGCGTCAGAGTGATAATGCTAAAAACACTCTGTTTTGGAGTAACCAGAAAAGACATGTCTGCTGTACAGTCCTGTTCACACAATGAGGACTCTGTTACTTGCAATGAGCACATGGAAGGTTACCTGACACAGTTGGAGAGCACTTTCTTCTCCTATGAAAAAAACCTGCTTCGCCACATAGGTCAGCATCATAATGCAAATCTTAATGAAAGATTCTGAGATGTCTGGGCAAATCAAGACATTTGGCTACCCTGATGCTTCTTAATATACCTCCCTACTTTTTTCTCCCTGTACTTTATATTTTCAAGGTAAGTAGAGGAAAAACACAGTTTAGTCACAGGACAGCAGCTATGATAACCAGCTGAGTCCGTCCTTCTCTTACACCTTGGGCTGAACTGACATCTTGATTATTATTATCTTTGTCAGACTCCTTTCCTCACTGGAAAGGAAGCAAAAGCTTTAATATTTTGAAAATTATTCTATCAATTCAAATTTTGGTCTTCTGAGATCGAGTCCTTAAGACTTCTGTAACCCAATCCTTACTCAAAACTCTCACTGCAGGCATTTTTCTGTTTAGGAGATTTTCCTCATGTGTAGGGATGGCATCTCAGTAATTTTCAACATTGACTCTGCTCTGTTCTCCTATGCTATAAGAAAAGATGCATTTCTTCCCTACTGGGAAAAAAAAAAATCCACTCCTCTTTATGTATTACAGTATAACATAATGGTCATCATTTTTTTTGTTTGATGAACTGGGATTTTTAGCTGCTATGAATCCACATGGTTAAGCTGACCGTAATAGTAATGTATGTTGGGGATTGGTTTAGTATTTGGGTTTTTTTCCTACCTTCTCTGTGTAAAGGAGGAGACTGTTTCAAAATTAATAATTATATTAATTTTGATATCCAGACAGAGATTGTTAATAACTATGAACACCATTTATTAACATTAAATCTCACCACAAAACTTATATACAAAGTTCAAAAACACACGGTTTGGAAATTTGCACATACAGG
>VWZE01005050.1:180271-193240 GCA_013396675.1 Eubucco bourcierii | reverse complement strand
TCCCCCCCCCCAACTCCTTCCCCACCCAAACACCAACCAGCTCTGAGTGCTAGAAGATTTTTTTCAGGCAGAAGTCGTTGTTTAGCCTGGGAAAAATGTTCCCCATTGTCAAACTGGGAAGTGGCTGGGAGAACTTGGCCACTTTTTAATTTTCTGACAAGGTTTTACTGAGTGAAAGCCAAGCAAAAGTCAGGGGAGGGACACAACCTGAGGTTTATTTTATTGGGGGGGGGGGAGGGGGGGGGNGTTTATTTTATTGGGGTGGGGGGGGAGAGGAGGGAGCATTTCAATCCAGAGGGTGCTCGTCGGACATCAACCAGGGAGCAATTCTGTGGGAAGCAAAGGTTTGAACAAAGCCCAAATGCTGCTCCCCTCCTTTGGAAATGTTGTTTGAGGTGGAGTTAAAAACTAATCCTGTTCAAACAGACCCCCCCCTCTGAAGCTTCAGGTGCTTTGGGTTGGTTTGGGTTTTTTTTGTTTTGTTTTGTTTTGCTGCTTTTTTTTTTTTTCCCTTCTTTTTAAATCTTCTATTATGATCCACAATCAAAGTTTCAAGGTTGCACCTTAGGGCTGTAATTCCTGATGGTGCCAACTCCTGGCTCTGCCCATCAGGAGGGGAATGGGATCTTGCCTTGGAAACTCAGAGTCTGCCCTGATGGGACAGATATGGGGTGGGAAACTGAGGCAGGAGGGTGAGTCTGAACTGGGAACAGGGCCCGGAGCCAGGGCGTGGGGTTGGTTGTGAAACCTCAGCTGGGGTGGCAGCTTCCAGCTCTGTGGAGCAGATCTGTCTGGGATCTGAGCTCTGGATGGATCTCATGGGCTTAAGAATCACTCAATGCATTGGGTTGTAAGGGACCTTCAAAGGTCACCTCCCTTGGGGTGAGCAGGGAGGTCTTTAAATAGAGGGTCTAAGGGTCTCAGCTCCTGGTAGGCAATAAAAACCCCAAACTGCTTTTTGACCTGGGAGCAAAGTGCTGGGGGCTGTGTGCAGAGTAGCTGCTGCCAGACCTAAGGGAGAGGAGCCTCCATTTAATAAACACCAGGAGGAGCAGGGGTTGGGTCCTCTCTTTGCTCTAGTGGAGTTTGCAGTGAGGTAGGGGTTGGTCTCTTCTCACTGTTCTCAGCTGATGGAAGGAGAGGAAATGGCCTGAAGCTGGGCCAGGGTAGGATTAGGTTGGAGATGAGGATCAATTTCTTTGCTGCAAGAGTGGTCAGGGATTGGCACAGGCTGCCTGGGAAGGTGGTGGAGTCCTCCTTGGAGGTGTTCAAGAAACTTGAGGACGTGGTTTAGTGGGCATGGGGGTGTTGGGTTGAAGGTTGGTTTAGTGGGCATGGAGGTGTTGGGTTGAAGGTTGGCTTAGTGGGCATGGGGGTGTTGGGTTNTGGGGGTATTGGGTTGAAGGTTGGTTTAGTGGGCATGGGGGTATTGGGTTGAAGGTTGGTTTAGTGGGCATGGGGGTATTGGGTTGAAGGTTGGTTTAGTGGGCATGGGGGTATTGGGTTGAAGGTTGGTTTAGTGGGCATGGGGGTATTGGGTTGAAGGTTGGTTTAGTGGGCATGGGGGTATTGGGTTGAAGGTTGGTTTAGTGGGCATGGGGGTATTGGGTTGAAGGTTGGTTTAGTGGGCATGGGGGTATTGGGTTGAAGGTTGGTTTAGTGGGCATGGGGGTATTGGGTTGAAGGTTGGTTTAGTGGGCATGGGGGTATTGGGTTGAAGGTTGGTTTAGTGGGCATGGGGGTATTGGGTTGAAGGTTGGTTTAGTGGGCATGGGGGTATTGGGTTGAAGGTTGGTTTAGTGGGCATGGGGGTATTGGGTTGAAGGTTGGTTTAGTGGGCATGGGGGTATTGGGTTGAAGGTTGGTTTAGTGGGCATGGGGGTATTGGGTTGAAGGTTGGTTTAGTGGGCATGGGGGTATTGGGTTGAAGGTTGGTTTAGTGGGCATGGGGGTATTGGGTTGAAGGTTGGTTTAGTGGGCATGGGGGTATTGGGTTGAAGGTTGGTTTAGTGGGCATGGGGGTATTGGGTTGAAGGTTGGTTTAGTGGGCATGGGGGTATTGGGTTGAAGGTTGGTTTAGTGGGCATGGGGGTATTGGGTTGAAGGTTGGTTTAGTGGGCATGGGGGTATTGGGTTGAAGGTTGGTTTAGTGGGCATGGAGGTATTGGGTTGAAGGTTGGTTTAGTGGGCATGGGGGTATTGGGTTGAAGGTTGGTCTCTATGATCTTGGAGTGCTTTTCCAACCCACACAACTCAATGATTCCTCTCCTCGTGGGCATTGCTCCTTCTTTCAAACCCAAATAGATTTGGTTTGAGTTCCTTTTTGGGTTTTTTTTTTGGGTGGGGGGGGGGGAAGGAGGTTAATCTCATGGTTTTGCTGGGCCCTTCAGTAAGAGGTTGTTGATTTGTTGGGGTTTGGGTCTTGTCTGAGCCCTTTCTTTGAATGGCTTCAGCTGTGAGCTCGCTGCAGAGCAAAGAGATAAAAGGTGCAATAGTGGTGTGTGGGGCCAATAAAATGGTAATAGGGTCCCAGCTGGTTGTTACTTTTCATGGGTTCCTTTTTGGTGGAGTTTTGTTTTGTTTTTTTTTTCCCCAGAGTTTACAGACTTTAAAAAGAGGAGAAAAAAGAAGGAGGGGGGGCAGGGAGGGAGTGGGAGCAACCCTGGAGCCCCCCAAGCTTTATAGCCCTCTTAGCTCATGGAAAAAATCCTTTGTGCTGGGGCTGCCAGGAGTGGATTAGGGAGGGATGAGGGATGCCCTGTCTAGTTTGAGCTGGCTGTGCAGTGCAGGGCATGAAGGCAGAAACATCTGATTATTGTTTTTCCATTTTTGGCTGACAAGTAAGTGCTGAAAAGTGGTTTTTGTTTTGTTTGTTTAGTTTTTGGGGGTGGGGGAGGGGAGTTGGTTGTGTTTTGGTTCGGTTTTGTTGTGTTTTTCGTTTTTTTTTTTTTTTTTTTTTTTTTTTTTTTTCTTTGTGAACCCTGTGGGCTGCAGTGAGACAATTTGGTTGTGGGCAGCACATCTCCTACGTGCCCATTATGGAGTTGAAATGAGGCAATGGGTGGCAGGGGTGAAGCAAGAAGGGAAAAAGAAGCTTGGGAGAGAGGGGGTGAGCTTCCAGCCCAGATCCAGCTGGAGATGCCGTGGTGATGAGGCAGAGAGACAGGCTTGGCACGGGCTTGGCACAGGCTTGGCACGGAGGAGGCTGGCTCTGAGTGGGGTAGATGGTGAGAGATGGCAGAGGCACCACGGGGCATAGAGCAGAGCGGGGTCAGAGCAAGGCAGGAGCAGACCTGGGGGCATCGCATCGAGCCGGGGAGGTTGTTTTGGCTGCTCCCAGGGTGGTGTGGGATGGGTGTGAGCAGCTTGCCAGCACTGTGGCTTCCCAGCCCTGTGCCCTGGGGAGCAGCAGCCTCTCCCTAAGGAAATTCCATCTCAACATGAAAAAAAAACAACAAACCCCACCATTTTTTTTCACTCTGAGGGTGGCAGAGCCCTGGAGCAGTCTGCCCAGGGAGGTTGTGGAGTCTCCTTCTCTGGAGACTTTCAAAACCTACCTGAATGCATTCCTGTGTGACCTACCCTAAGTGGCAGGGAGCTTTGGCAGGGAGATTAGACTCAATGCTCTGTGGAGGTCCCTTCTAAGCTCTCCTGTCCTATGATTCTATTCCATTCTACCCATGTGTGAGTTGGGACTGCTGCAAAAGTGGGAAATAAAGAAAAAGACACTTCCCTCTCCCCACCTTTCCCTCTTTTCCCACCAGACCCTTTTTTTTTTTTTTTTTTTTCCCTGCCCCATTTTTGATAGCTGTGGGACTTTATCTGGCCTGGGAAGCTGTGGGTTGTGCCTCATACAAGGAGCTGTGGCCTCTAACACCAGCAAGCAGGTCCTGGCCAGCAAGAGATAACAACCTATCAGCAGCAGGTTGTGCTGGAGATGCTTGTCCATGCTGTGTGGTGGCATCTGTGTTGGGGCTGCTTCTGGAGACCCTCTCAGACCCTGCAGCTGCCTCCACTCATGCTGCAGCCCTGGGCAGGGAGGCTTAGCAGTGGGACAGGGTTGTAGGGTTGAAAGCAGAAGTCTCTGGTGAGGGTCCAGGCAACTTCATCAAGTTGCAAAGGGCTGGCTCAGAGCTTTGCACCTGCATGGCCAACCCTCCTTTTAAAATTTTGTTTTATTTTATTTTATTTTGGTTTGGTTTTTTCCCCTGGCTTGCACTTGTTCGAGTGTGCTTTGCAATTGATCATCAAAATCCAGCAGTGATTCCCAGCACTTCTGCCCTCCAGCCTGCCAGGCTCCATCTCTCCATGTTCACTTAGCATAAGACAGCAAATTGCCCTCCAGTTCATCCTCCTCCTCCTCCTTATCCTCCTTAATGGGGAGCTACTACCTTCTGGGTCTGCTCCCCCACCAAGCCATGCACTCCTTGAATGAGAATACATTAGGGAGAGTGACTTAGCAGTTTAATTTAATTTTCTCTCTCCTTATTTATTTATTTATTTATTTCCCCCCCCCCCAAATGTTTGGGTGTGTTTAATAACCAAACCCATTTCAAGCCAAGCTCCTAAGCATCAAGGCTTGGGTAGGGAGGCAGGGGAGGTGCAGCTCCCCTTGCTGCGGCGCAGCGCAGCCCCCGTGTGTGCGTGTGTGCTCGTGTGGCTCACAGACAGGGAAATTGCACCCTAGAGTTATAAAGCAATTGTCTAGCTCAGCAGCAGAATGAGCATGAAATGGTGCAGAAAGCAACTAAATAAAATTGGGGGAGGCAGATGCATGAAGACGTCTCCATCCCCTCACCAGGCGCCCTCGCTCCCGCACGCAGAGCAACTTTAGCTTTGCCTCGATGTGCCCAAGCAGCTCCTGGAATGGAGGTGTGGGGCAACCTGCTGTGAAGCCCCATGGGGCTCTACCCCTCATCACTGCCCCTCTCCCCATCCTTCTTTTGCCTGTTTTTATTCTCAGGCAGATGCCAAGCTGGTAACCTTTACAGCTTCGCTTCCTGGCTGTGCCAGGCTGGCTGTGAGTGGGTGGCTTTAGGTGGTGGGTGAGCTGCCATGGCCCATGCAAGTTGGACAGAGAGTCACTTTCCTGGCTTGCTCTCTCACTTTTTGGAGTTTACTTTTTTTTGTTGTTTGTCCCCTCCCTGCATGGGGCAGCTGTAAGGATAGGATCATTGCATGGAGCTTTAGGACATGAGAAGAGGGATGGAAAACTTGTGTTGGTGCTGCCTGGTGTCTCTTCATCCTTGCTGGTGGCACCAAGGCCACCTGCTCCCACTCTCCATGTTTATCCAGTTGCACAGGTTAAAAATGCCCCAAATTTGGGGCCTGGAGAATTGATCTTAACTGTGATTCCTGCCCAAACTCCCTCCTGGATGCTTCCCCTGGGCTTTGTGTCACTGTCCCTGCTCCAGTGTGTCCCCAGAGCCATCTCAGCAGAGATACATCCCCCATCCACTCCTGGGAAGCTCAAATGTTTCCCAGCGCTGTCTGATGTTTTGCTCCTTTTGTGCTGGCATCCCCAGGAGTCCTGTCCCTGCCATCCTCATACCCTCCTGCCTCTGAAGGCATTGCTGGGCACCACTCCAAGTGCTGGGGATACCCCTTCTCCATGGAATGCTGCCTGCTGCATCCCAACTGGGCTGGCTCATGCCAGGCATGGGAATGGCAGCATTTGGGCTCCCTCAACAGCCTCAGTCTGCTGCTCCCCTGTTCAGCAGGCTCAGAACTGAGCTGATTGTGGATCCTTTGCCATTCTGCAAGGAAAATTAAATCTATCTAACCCCCAGAGAGGTTGTGGAGTCTCCTCTGGAGACTTTCAAGGCCTGTCTGGATGTGTTCCTGTGTGACCTGAGCTAGATTGTCTGGTCCTGCTCTGGCAGGGGGAGTTGGACTCGATGATCTCTTTGGGTCCTCTCCAACCCCTGGCACCCTGTAAGGCTGTGGTCCTGTGTTGCTGAGCCTGGGGCTGGTCACCTTTGCAGCCAAATCTCCATCTCTGACTTTTCCTTTAGTGGGCTGTGTCCCTGAGGTCCCAGATGAGTTGCTCCAGTGCTTTCCCACTGCCTCCCCATCACACAGAGACCAGTGTGGATCCCACGGGTGGTTGGGAGCTGCATGTTGGCTGCACAGCCCTGGAGCACAGCAGGGCACTGAGCCCAGCAGTGTGGGGCATGGGCATGTCCCACCCTTGCTGCCTGCCTGCAGAAACCTCTGAGAGAGGCTTCCCTGCAGAGATTGCTCCAGCTCTGGGCAGAGGGATGCTGAGGCTCTGCCAGCATCCAGCTCTTGCTGGTGTGAAGCCACAGCACCGGGAGTGGAGCACGGCACAGGGAAGTGCCTGGCTGCAGAAATCAATGTGAAGGCATAAATCAGGCTGAGAGTGAAAGGTTAAAGAAATCCAGAGGAAGCAGAGTGATGTGTGTGATAGAAGAGGGGTTTCCTGTACCTACACAGGCCACCCAGGCTCCCTTCCTGTCAGGGCAAACCTGCTAAAGCCAAAACTTTCTGCACCCCTAAGCAAATTGTGATCTGCTGGGTGGACACATTGTGAGTGAGATGTGCCAGCTCATGCTTTGCAGTGTGCTCTCTCTCTCTCTGAGGGTGAGGATGCCCAGGTAGCCCCAGGAGAGGACCACAGCCTGGCAGGGAGCAGAAGAACTTGATGAGGGCAGGATGCAATGACCTGTGCTGGAAGCTATGCTGCTGTGAGGCAGCCCTGAATCCCAGCCCTGAATCCCAGCCCTGAATCCCAGTCTTTTCCACTGTCATCCCCACTGGGCTGGTTTTCTGCAGGAGAGCCCTGCTGACCATCCAGCCTGTGCTCCTCATCAGGACCTGGACATCAGAGGTGGCTTTGGGAAGAGTTAAGATTCCTGGGACAATGAGCTTCAACCCTCTGTTTAAACACTGAGGAAGGCTTAGTGATCCCTGCCAGAGATAGCCTGGCCCCAGGCTGGCTGATACTAATTGTTTGCAAATATCTGAGACTTTATCTAAAGAGGGGTCCAGAGCAGAGGCTTGCTGGGGGCAGGAGTCCCATATGTGCTGGGGGGAGTTTGGCTGACCTGCTACAGGGAGAGGCAGATGCTGTGTGGGGACTTGCTCCTGAGGTATCATAGAATGGTTAAGGTTGGAAGGGACCTCAGAGATCAAGGTATCCTTCCTACTATGGCAGTGCCCCAAACTACAGCCTGCCAACAGGTTTCTCAGCTCCTTACAGGATTGGGAGGCATGGATTTAGTTCCTCAGGGGTTTTGCTTGGCTTTGGAGTTGTGTGTTGGAAGCTGGTGAGTGGCCTGGTGCACAGCCCTGTGAGGAGAGGCTGAGGGAGCTGGGGGTGTGCAGCCTGCAGAAGAGGAGGCTCAGGGCAGAGCTCATTGCTCTCTGCAGCTACTTGAAACCTGTAGCCGGGTGGGGTTGGTCTCTTCTGCCAGGCAACCAGCAACAGGAGGGGACACAGTCTCAAGCTGTGCCAGGGAAGGTCTAGGCTGGATGTTAGGAGGAAGTTCTTGAAGGAGAGTGAGTGATTGGCATTAGAATGGGCTACCCAGGGAGGTGGTGGAGTGCCCATTCCTGGAGGTGTTCAGGCAAAGCCTGGATGAGGCACTTAGTGCCATGGTCTGGTTGGTTGGCCAGGGCTGGATGCTAGGTTGGGCTGGGTGAGCTTGGAGCTCTCTTCCAACCTGGTTGGTTCTGTGCTTCTGTGATTCCATGGTTCTATAGTTCTGTGATGCTGCCGTGCCCTGCAGTGCCAGGGCTTTGCTTTGGAGCCCTGCTGCAGCTCTGCCTCAGGGTTTCATCCTTCTCAGGAGTGGGGGTGGGGTGAAGCCAGCAGCTCCCTCATGGCAAGACTCTCCCTCTTCCTGCCTCACCTGTGGGGCAGGTTTAGGCTGTGCAATCGGAAGCCTTTGGTCACCGTGGGCTTTGTTCAGCCCAGGCACTTGGATTTCTCCTCTTGATTGTTCTTCTGCCTGTACTGCTGTTGCCAAGGGGTGGCACTGTGGTGGGTTGGGTGTTATGCCATGGGAGCTGAGGCTGGATGGGCATGAGAAGCCACCCCTGGCTCCTCTAGGGAGGTTTCATGACTGTAGGTGTGTGCAGGAGATGTTGCAGGGCAGGGAGTTCTTGCAGCAGGGCCTGGGTGGCAGGTAGCAGTGTGGTGCCCATCTAGAGCCCCTCACCTGTGCAGAGGTGGAGGTTCCACTTGGGCTGATCTGAGCATCCCCCCAGGTCTCTGCTCCCTGGAGCACTGTCCTGGCTGCCATGAGGTGCAGCTTAGCCTGGGGTCACATTCTGGTGCAGCTCAGCAGCAGCTGGTGTTGAGGGAACCCCAAATCTCTCCTTGGGCATACACAAGCAGGTGAACTCCAGGACATGGCCTGGGTGGCTGTGGCATGGAGGATGAAGTTCATCCTGGCTCCTCCTCAAGAGCAGAGAGATGCTCCCAGTCCCTGCCCAAAATGTGGGGACCCCAAACCAGCTCTTTAGTGTGTTGAGGTGGCAGAGTGCCTGTGCTGTGTTGGGTGTGAATTTGGGTGGGAAGGGGCAAACTAAGGACTGGTTGTGGATGTCAGGAGGTGCCCATGGGGTGGGAGCTGCTGGCCCTGCCAGCTCTCCTCACACAGCTGGGTGCTCAGAGGTCCCTCATGCTGCAGGTGAGGGCTGAGCCCAGGTTCCTTTCCATGACCACCAGTTCCATGAGCTCTTCCTTGGCTCAGTTGTGGGTCTTTGGGAGCACAGAGTGGGCCAGCACTCAGAGAGCCTGACTGGAGGTGAAATCTTGCTTTGGATGGGCAGGGAGGGCAAAGCCAGCATGCATGGGGATGCCCCTTTACAAATTGGCACAGTGAGAATGACTCTTCCAAAAAAAAAAACAAAACCAAAACAAAACCAACCAACCAACCCAGGGCTTTGTCCTGCCCCTGTAATTGCCAGTGTGGAAATCCTGGGCACATGAGGACTTAGAGAGGAGTGATTCAGTCTGTAGCTGTGTTCCCAAAGCAGAGGATCTGAGCCTCCCAGTGCAACTCGCTCATGCTGACCCTTCAGCAGAAGGACTTCTCTTGGCCAGGGTTGGTGTGGACCCCACGGGACCAACAGCTCAGCACTGATTCTACCCAGCAGGCTTCAAGATCACAGCAGGTTAGCTGGGATCACCCCGTGGGTGATTTGCTGACTTGAGGATGAAGACGATGATGAAGTGGCTGGCCTGAGGCAGAGGGAGCTGCTCGTTCCCCTCGCCATGTGGTGGGAAGGCTTGGGGCAGGACTGGCACCTTCCTGGCTTGACTCTGTCAGGAGGGAAGATCCTGAAGGTACCTTGAAGAAGGATTTAGAAGGACTTTTCCATCCCAGTTGTTGGCCCTATCAGTAGCTGCAGAAGAAGAATGGTCTGAGGAGCCATTCATCATGGCAATTATTTTATTAAGAGCACACAGTGTGCTTGGGAAGCTGGAAGAGATGGAGCTCTGGGAGCGTTGGCAGCATCATAAATGCAGCTTGGTTACATCACCCCACTTTTGAAAAATGGTGTGTGTGGTCCTGATGAAAAAGAAGGTTCTGCAGACAACCTTGGAGAGGAGAACCTGGCCTGGCTGTTCCCAGCTGCGAGAGGATCTCCCTGGGAAAGGATTCTTCAGGCTGTGCCCCTGTGTGGAGGCTCAGTTGGTGCATGGCTGGTGTGGGGTGCATGTGGTTGAAAGGGGCTCCTTGGGGCAGCCAAATCATGGCTGTAGGAGGTGAGTCACCTCCTGCCTGGTGCCCTGCAGTTCCCTCCTGCTCCCCACGCTGCAGATGCTCAGTGTAACCTCACCCAAAAGGCTACTTGCAAGGCTGGTCTGCAGTTATTCTGTCCTGTGTGTGGGCACCCTGGTGTGTTTTACAGGGGTTGCCCACCTGGCTGGCACTCCATCCTGCTGTGGTGGAGCAGCAGCAGCCCGTGGCAGGTCCCGTGGTGGTGCCAAGCTGGCACCTCCTGGTGCGTTATCACCGCTGCTGTGCTCCGGGGCTAAAGTCCACGGTGGGAAAATGCCCGGTGGACTTTTAACTGGAGTCCTCAGGAGAGCACAGCTTAGAAACTTTTAACTCTTTCGTGGCCATCTCCTCTGAAAAGCGATGAGAGGATGGGGCAGAGAGTGAGGTGTCCACCCAGGGTCGGGTCCCTGCAGTGGGAATCCTGCTGGGGGTCATCACTGCGTGTGTTCACCCATCCTCTGACTCAGCCCTCAACCCAGCTGTGCCAGGCACTATGAGTGCCCTCCCCCCCAGCCCAGAATCCAGCTGTGGGCATGCAGAGGATGCAACAAGATCACCAAAGTGTCCTCCTTGGGGCCCAACCTGTGCCCCCTGCCAGCCTCCCTTCGCCCTCCTTCCTGCTGCGTGGCCTGAAAAGCTGAACCCTGTGTGGTGGGCAGGGGGTGGGCATTGCTCTGCAGCTTCCATATCAATGGGGAGCTGCAGCTGAAGGTTGAAAGGAGACTTGGCTGCTCTTTGACTCCTCCATATGCTGCCTTTACCTCCTGCTTCAAGCACCTGGGTCCCCAGGGCTGGGGAGGGGGATTTAATTCGGCATCTTTATCCTTGCCTTTTCCCTTGCTTCTTTTTTCCTTTCCTTCTCTTCCACCCTACAAGCTGTGAGTCTTGTTTGCTCTGGGTGGGTCTGGGAGCCCCTACTGCTGGCTTAGGGCAGGTTTGCTGCCTGCCTGGGGGTAGCTTGGGGCTTTCCCATGACTCCAACAAACCCGAAGAGCCTTCCCTCTCTGCCTCACAGGGGGATGGATGGAGACTTGATCTGCTCCTCCAAAGGGACAGTGCTCAGCTGGGGAGGGGGAGAGACTCAGAGCAGCATTTATACCAGCTTGGGGTAGGGATGGCATCATGGACATCTCTGGAGGCTTTGCTGGGAAGAGGGAGAGAGGGAAAAGCTCCCTGTGTACCACAAACTGTGTCCTTGGTGGAAGTGATTCCCAATTGAGAATCTGAGAAACTGAGAAATTCCCAGTGTGGAAGCCTTTCTGAGCGGGCAGCACTGGGTTTGTTTTGTTTATCATCCATTTAGTTGCCTTTTGGAGGCATGCCCAGATTTCTCCCAATTATTTTTTCTTTTTGTGTGTGGTGGATGTGTGATTTATTAGGATTCAGGAGGGTTTTGTTCTTTTTTTTTTTTTTTGGGTTTTTTTTTTTGTTTTTCCCTCCCTTATTTTTATTCTGGTTTGATTTCACTTCCTCAAACTGACATCTGAGCAAACTTCTTTTGGATGATTTCCTCCCTAGTTTTTAAGGGAAAAAACCACAGGGGAAGGGGAAAAAAAAAAAAAAGCATAAATAGACTCAGAAATGGCTTGAGTTGGAAGGGACCTTAAAAATCATCTAGTTCCAAGTCTCCTGTCCCTGGAGGTGTTGAAGAAACCTGTGGATGTGGCACTCTGGGACATGTTTTAGGTGGATGCTTGGACTCAGTGATCTTAGAGGTCTTTTCCAGCTGAAAGGATTCTGGGATTCTATGGTTGAGGATTTAATACCCCCTGATAAACCTTAGCCCTGAGTTTGGTGGTGGAGAAGTGGTGAGAAACAACAAACTGAGTTCACCTTGGGGTACTTGGAGCTTTGGCCAGCACTTTGAGTGGGCCACTGGCTGGACTTGGGTGGGTTTAGAGCTGACCCTCTGCATGCTGACAGGGTGAGGAGATGCTGGCACAGGTTGCCCAGGGAGGTCTGTGGATGGCCCCTCCCTGGAGGTGTTCAAGGCCAGGTTGGATGAGACCTTGAGCAATCTGGTCAAGTTCCAACTCAAACCATTCTGTGTGTCTGTGAACTGAGGCAGGTCCTCAGCTCTCCTCTGCATGCCAGCAGGCTGTTAAATCAGCTCTGCCTGGCTAAAGCTTGGCCAGCTCCAAGCTTTGGGTTTCTCTCTTCACCTTGATCTCTTCTGCAGCAGTCAGGAAGAGAGAAAGAGAAACGGGGGAGGGGGTGGAAATAAATAAATAACAAATCTACTTAAGAAAACACTGGAAAATTTAATTGCAGCCTTCAGAGAGTGGGGAGCAGGTAGGCAAGGGCAGAACACCTGTAGCTGCCTTCAACTGGGTTTGCAGCTTTTGTTTTGCAGGGCTTTTTATGAGCTGGGATTTCACAAGAGGTGATCTGACTTTTGAAACACCTCAGCCAGGGCCTTGGTTTGGTTGTTTTTTGTTGTTGGTGTGGTGTTTTTTTTTTTTTTTTTTTTCTTTCCTGGATGTTCCCTGGGGTTCAGCTCTGGGTGATGACAACCTATGGCACCAGAAAGGTGATGGTAGGGACCTGGCTTTTGAAAGAACTGAGCCAGGGCTTTGGTTTGGGTTTTTAGTGATGGTGTTGTTGGGTTTTTTTTTTTTTTGTTTGTTTGGTTTTTTGTTTTGTTTAGTTGTTTTCCTGGATGTTCCTTTGGGTTCAGCTCTGGGTGATGGCAGCCTGTGGCACCAGAAAGGTGGTGGTGGGGACCTGGCCTTTGAAAGAACTGAGCCAGGGCTTTGCTTTGGTTGTTTTTTGTTGTTGTGTTGTTTTGGTTTGTGGTTTTTTGGTTTGTTTGGGTGTTTTTGTTTGGTTTTTTTGGTAAGGGAAGATAGGATTATCTACTCACTTGCTACTTTCTTTCCTGACCAGAAATGGAGATTATCTGTGCTGAAATCTGGCCCTATTTCATTTGCTGCTTAAACCTTGGCCACTCTGATGCTGAAAACTTTNTTTTGTGTTTTTTTGTTTGGTTTTTTTGTTTTGTTTTGTTTTTTTCCCTGGATGTTCCTTTGGGTTCAGATCTGGGTGATGGCAGCCTGTGGCACCAGGAAGGTGGTGGTAGGGACCTGGCTATTGAAAGAACTGAACTAGGGCTTTGCTTTGGTTGTTTTTTGTTGTTGTTTTGTGGTTTTTTGGTTTGTTTGGGTGTTTTTGTTTGGGTTTTTTTGTTTGTTTGTTTTTTGTTTTGTTTTGTTTT
>VWZE01005050.1:168496-180185 GCA_013396675.1 Eubucco bourcierii | reverse complement strand
TTTTTTGGTGTTGGGTTTTTTGTTTTTTTTTGTTTTTTTTTTTTTTTTTTTTTTCTGGATGTTCCCTGGGGTTCAGCTCTGGGTGATGGCAGCCTGTGGCACAAGGAAGGGTGGTGGGGGGACCCCCAGTGCCAAAGGGGTGCAGGCAAAGGTGCTGCATCCATCACTCTCGCCGTGCCTGTCAGCGGAGAGATTGAGATGAAGGAAAACTTCCTTTCCCTCCCTGTCCACACTATAAAAGCATGAGAGAGAGAGAGATTTCCCCCAGGGATCAGCAGTGATAAAAAGCTCCTCTTTTGAAAAGCAATGAGAGAAAAGAAGTGTGTCTAATCCTCCCTGAGAAGAAAGGGAGAACATGCCTCTGCTGTCAGCCGTGCAGCGACCGGAGGGACCCTGGCGTGGATGCAGCAGCCTGGTGCTTCTGCCTGCCTGGATCCTGCCTGCTGCAGGATGAGGGTTAGATCCTCTCTGCTGGAGCAGAGATGCTTTTTATTGCTCAGGATCCAGGTGGGTGGACTTGGAGGAGCTGCTGGGAGCCAGCCCGTAGGGGTGCCCAGCTGCATTGGCACGCAGGGTGGCCAGGCAGTGGTGTGGGGGCTTGTGAGGGCTGGGGAGGTGCTGCTGCTGCTGGCTCTGTTGTCATGCCCACATTGCTCAGTCGTTGCAGGAGAACCACACTGGCACTTGATGGGAGAGAGACATGGCACAGATTTTCTTTCCTCTTTTACCCTTGGCTGGGAAGAGGAGAGACAGCCCCGAGTCAAGGGATGAGCATCCCCGGGGTGGGCATCTGAGGGACTGCCACAACCCTTCCATCCCTTTTTCCTGGTGATACTGGGACGTGCAGCTGGCCCCACAGGCTGCACCCACAGCTGTCTTTCCTTTCCTGGTACAACCATGTCAGTGTTTCCTCAGTGGCAACCTGCAGTGTGTCCAGACTTGGCACAGGAGCTGCTTCCTCAGCCTGCCGCCGATGGGGCAGTGGTGGCTTAGCTGCTGGTCCTGTGCCTGCAAAGTCCAAGCTGAGGCCTCCTGCTTGTCTTTATTGCTGATGTGGTTGATGATTTATTTCAAGCAGCATCCACCCTGCCTCGTGACTTGACTAAAAAAATCAAGCAGTGGCACAGTGTGAGCTGAGGGTGGGGGTGGGTGGGGGTCCCTTCTCTGAACCCCCATGGGGTTCTCAGCCTGTGCCTGAGCTGTGCAGACCAAGGATGGACTGCTCCAGGGGTGGGTTAGCAGGAAAATGTGCTGGAGATGGGGAAAACATGCAGTAGAATGATATGTCTGGCCTGGAAAACCAGAGAAAGGAGAGGTGGGCAGTGGGCTGGGAGCCCTCCAGAGGAAGGTGAGAGGTGGGCAGTGGGCTGGGAGCCCTCCAGAGGAAGGTGAGANCCAGAGGTAGGTGAGAGGTGGGCAGTGGGCTGGGAGCCCTCCAGAGGTAGGTGAGAGGTGGGCAGTGGGCTGGGAGCCCTCCAGAGGTAGGTGAGAGGTGGGCAGTGGGCTGGGAGCCCTCCAGAGGTAGGTGAGAGGTGGGCAGTGGGCTGGGAGCCCTCCAGAGGTAGGTGAGAGGTGGGCAGTGGGCTGGGAGCCCTCCAGAGGTAGGTGAGAGGTGGGCAGTGGGCTGGGAGCCCTCCAGAGGTAGGTGAGAGGTGGGCAGTGGGCTGGGAGCCCTCCAGAGGTAGGTGAGAGGTGGGCAGTGGGCTGGGAGCCCTCCAGAGGTAGGTGAGAGGTGGGCAGTGGGCTGGGAGCCCTCCAGAGGTAGGTGAGAGGTGGGCAGTGGGCTGGGAGCCCTCCAGAGGTAGGTGAGAGGTGGGCAGTGGGCTGGGAGCCCTCCAGAGGTAGGTGAGAGGTGGGCAGTGGGCTGGGAGCCCTCCAGAGGTAGGTGAGAGGTGGGCAGTGGGCTGGGAGCCCTCCAGAGGTAGGTGAGAGGTGGGCAGTGGGCTGGGAGCCCCCAGGTGAGTCAAGGGTTAGCTGCCCCACTCCTGCACCCACTACCTCTCATCAGTGGATCCTTTCATGGACTGCAGAGTTTGTGAACACTTATCTGTGTCCCCTTGAAGCCAACAATAGTGATCCACAGCCAGCAAAGTCCTCATTAGGCTGGAATTAATGAGTTTATGCTTAAAACAATAACAAAACAGCCCCAAACCATGACCCTGCAAAGGAAACTCCCTTAGGAAGAAGTGGTAGGGCAGAGGTGTGATGGAGCTCTTGCCACAGCCCTGGGCCTTAAGGATGACCCTCTGAGCTCTTGGAGTGAATCTGGACTTCAAACCCAGGCTTTAGAATTTAGAAATGGAGCTTTGTACCCTGCTTTGGTAGCTGAGGAGGAAAGCAAAGCTGACGTCGGGGGGCACCTACTGGCTGCAGAGCAGCAGGGTCTGCATCCCAGGGGCTGCTTTGCTTTGCTCTGGGCTGCTGTGTGAGGATTTTGGAGAGACCAGCAGTGATTTTGGTGGTGTTGAAGCATTTTGTGAGCCTGGAGCATCCCTGTGTGCAGGGAGCCTTTGGGGCACCGGGCACCTGACAGTGTGGGTTGTGCCTCAGCGTCGCCTCCTTCTCCTCTGCCTGACAGTGGGAAGCTGAGGCTGGAATTTTGGAGATTATTTGGGATGTCACAGCTGGGAGTTAGTGCCCTGACCCTTGGGGAGGACTCTGGCAGTGCCTGCCTCCCTCTGCTTGTGTTTGGAGGGAGTGAGAGCCTCTTGAAGCTCTTGCAGAGAAAGGGGAGCGGGAAGTGAGCTCAGGGCTCTTGCGAAAGAGAGCAGCCAGCAGGGCCCTGTCATTACAGCGGGTGTCAAGGAATGAGGAGAAGATACCTCAGAGGGTGTCTCACAAGGAGAGAAAGCCCTGCCTGCTGCTGCCTGACCCCAAAGTGGCCTGCTGAGGGGCTGGGGAAGGACCAGTGCTGAGTCTCTGCTCCCATTCACCCCAGCGGTGAGGAGCTGATGCAGAGGGTGAGGCCACATGTCCTGTCCCCTTAGGACCACAGAGCTGTTTGGGTTGGAAAAGACCTCCAAATTCATCCAGTCCAACCATCAGCTCAACATCACTGTGGCCACTAAACTCTATCCCTAAGTGCCATATCTGCATGGTTTTTGAACACCTCCAGGGATGGTGACTCCACTACCTCCCATGGCAGCTTGTGCCAATCCCCAGATCGCTCTTGCAGGGAAGGAATTTTTTCCTAATCTCCAGCCTGAACCTCCCCAGGTGCAGCTTGAAGCCATTTCTTCTTGTCCTGCCATTAGTTAGTTTGGGAGAAGAGGCCAGCACTGATCTCACTATGGGCCAAATGCTTGGCCCAAGTAAAGGACCCAAAAAAGCACCTTTGGCCCTCAAATCAAGTGATGTGAAGTGCTTTGTCTTCAGAGAATCCCAGCACGGTGGGGGTTAGAAGTGACCTCTGAAGACCATCCACCAACCCCTAAAGCAGGGTCACCCCCAGCACACCTCTGAGGGGTAAGGAAACTGAGGCACAGGGCTAGAGGGTGCTTGTTTTGAATGAGTGCTGAGCACATGCCTGGTGACTCCAGGTCCCTTCTCCAGCTGCTCCTACCTGCAGTCCCTGGGCTGATGCCAGGAGCACGCAGCAAGCTGGGGAGCTTGTTGAGGGTGTCCTCCCTCTGGCTGTCCCTGGCTCAGTCCCCATGGCTGTAAACTTTTTCCCATCAAACATGAAATCTGCTGAGCAGATGGAAAAAAAAGAAAAAGGAGGAGGGGGAAGAAAAAAAAAAACCCCAAACCAAAACAACAACCCAATAATATGAGGAAGAAATGTTGGTGTGTCCTGGGTGGATTCATCGAGACTCCTTGCTGGATTCCTCCGAAGGGAGGTGCTCGTGCTGGAAGCTGGCCACCAGCTGGGCCTGCCACATTTTTCCTGGATTCTCTTACCATTTGGGGACTGAACTTTGGCCTGAAAGGAAAAAAAAAAAGAAAAGAAAAGAAAAAAAAAATCATAAGAAATGTGCTTTTAACTTGATTGCATCTAAAGCTTGGTCTCAGCTTTTGGATTGCTTCGCTTTTCTCCTGACCCGACGTGAGCCAAGGTGAATGTGCTGGGAGGTGAGGACCAACTGATCCTCCGAGCCAGATCTGGAGGAGGAAACAAGAGAAGGAAAACTTCATCCTGATGAAAAAGAGATTAATTAGTTTGAGGAGGTGTCTGCAGCTGGGCCCCGATGTGCACAAGCAGGAGTGTGGAGCAATGGCAGTGGGAGGTCAGGAGAAGAGCAGCAGTGATGGAGACATCGCTGAGGACATCTGGTTGAGAGAGTGAGGGGAAGAAAGGAAAAGGGCTGAAGAGAAGGGGAGAGGGGGTGAGGAGAAGAGGAAAGGGGTAAAGTGGAATGGAAAAGGATAAATAAAAGGAGAAGGTGGTAAAGGAAGGCTAAATAAAAGGGAGAGGGGCTAAATAGAAGGAAAAGGGGATACATGGAGAGGAGAGGGACTAAACAGAAGGGAGAGAGGGAAAATAGAAGGAAAAGGGGGTGAAAAGGGGCTAAATAGAAGGAAAAGGGGCTAAATAGAAGGGAAAGGAGCTAAATAGGGGAGAAAGGGGCTAAATAGGAGGGAAAGGAGCTAAATAGGGGAGAAAGGGGCTAAATAGTAGGGAAAGGAGCTAAATAGGGGAGAAAGGGGCTAAATAGGAGGGAAAGGAGCTAAATAGGGGAGAAAGGGGCTAAACAGTAGGGAAAGGAGCTAAATAGAAGGAAGTGGGGATACATGGAAAGGAGAAGGACAAGATGGAAGGGAGAGGGGCTAAATAAAAAGGCTTGTAGCCCCCAACATACAGGACTGATGGATAGATCGATGATTCCTTTGGGAGAAGCCACTGATGGGTGTGGCATTTCTCTCTCCTGGTGTTTGTTCTCCTCCCAGCCATGGAGCTGGGCCATTAAGTTGGCCCAAGCTGCTCCTGCACCCAAGCCTGGCATAGCTGGGTAGAGCTCAGCTGGGTAGCACTCATCCGGGGTTGGCAATGTGTGGCAGGTTCCTTTTTGCTTCTCCTAGGGTCGGTGGACACCAGCATGGCTCTGCAGGCTGTGGGAGCTGCTTTCCCTTGCTGGGGGGATGGAGCCTGCCCAAGCCAGCAGGACAATCTGGGCTGTGTTTTGCTAATTAAAACAAATAAAACAAGCCCATGCGCCGCGTTATTTACAGCCGGCGAGCGGCGAAGCTGTGGACATTGTTTCCTCAGCGAGTTTCTTTTCCCTTTGTGGCTCACACTCTGGTTTGTTGTTGTTGGCTGCTCCCAAGGACATGGTCCTCGTGTGCTGGGGCTGCCCAGGGAGCTGGCGTGGGGTGGCTGAGGCTGGGCTGTGCTTTGTCGTCCTGGTGCCAGTGAGGGGTTTGTGTCTGGAAGGGCGGTTGAGGAGGGGAGGCTGTACCAGGGGGTGGCTGTGGGTTGATTATTTTTGGTGACTTATGGAATGGTTTGGGTGGGAATCTTTAAAGCTCAACTGGTCCAACCCCCCCTCCACAGTCAGCAGAGATGTCTGTAACTAGAGCAGGTTGCTCAGAGCCCCACACAACCTGAACTGGGATGGTTCAGGGATGGGGCATCTGCCACCGCTCTGGGCAACCTGGGTGAGGGTCTTGCCACCCTCAGCATCAAAAATGTCTTCCTTCTCTCCAATCTGAATCACCTTCTTTCAGTTTTGAATCATCACCCCTTGTCCTGTCACAACAGGCCCTGCTAAAATCAGTCCCCAGCGTTCTGATCACAGGCTCACAGGATGTCAGGGGTTGGAAGGGACCCAAAGGGACCATTGAGTCCCACCCCCCTGCCAGAGCAGGACCAGACAATGCAGCTCAGGGCACACAGGAACATATCCAGACAGGCCTGGAAAGTCTCCAGAGAAGGAGACTCCACAATCTCTCTGGGCAGCCTGTGCCAGGGCTCTGGGACCCTTACAGTAAAGAAGTTAGAATCATAGAATCAGTCAGGGTTGGAAGGTTCCTCCTTGTGTTGAGCTGGAACCTCCTGTGCTGCAGCTTCCATCCATTGCTCCTTGTCCTATGCCAGGCAGCAGTGAGCAGAGCCTGTCCCCCACCTCCTGACCCCCAGCCCTCAGAGATTTAGAAACATTGATTAAATCTCCTCCCAGTCTTCTCTTCTCCAGACTAAAAAGCCCCCAGAAGGTCTCCCCAGAGCCTTCTCTTCTCCAGGCTGAACAACCCCAACTCTTACCAGCCTGGCCTCACAGCAGAGGGCTTCCAGCCCTTGGATCATTGCTGTGGCCTCCTCCAGGGTTATGGCTGAGTCCCAGCACTGGCTTTTGAAGCTGGAGCTGGCCAGGCTGCTGGGCCACCTAATCTAGACCATGATTTCCTAAAGAAGCTTGGACGAGATGACTCTCCAGGTCCTTCCAACCTGAAGTTGTCTGATGTCTGTGCTCACCATGCTGGCAGGCTCTTGCTGTGCTGCCTTCTGGCTGGGGATGCTGTGGAGAGGGATGTGTGCTGGTGTGGGATGTCATGGGGGAAGGTGAGTTCCTGCCCTCACAGCTAGCTGCAGGCAGGCAGGTTTGATTGGGAAGCATATGGCAGGGAAGCCAGTGCCAGATGGGTGTTTGCTGCCATGTCCCCAGCCTCCTGAGCAGGCAGCTGGGTGCTGCTCAGCAGTGTGACTGGGACCCCCCACTGAGGACAAACCTCAGAGCCACCCCTGGGGCTGAGCAGGTTGCTGGTGGCACAGCTCAGCAGCCTGCTGCAGCCATGCAGAAACACCCTGCAGAGCATCGGCTCAGGTCACCAGCCCCTGCCTAGCAGGACACAGCTTAAAGCTGGGCTTAGCAGGTCAAGATGCAGCTAATGAGTTAATTGCAATTAATTAACTGCGGGGCACTGTGCTTTACAATTAACTAATTGTTTTGCCTTGTGTGAAGTTCCCTACAATTACCCCACCTCACAGGCTGGGGTGCTGAGGTGTGGAGCAGCTGTGCACCCCCAGTCAAGGAGTGTTAGCATTAGGACTGATGCTGCAGGGGCTTATTCTCCTCCTGTCGATGTGTTGAGCAGCCACTTGGGGCTTCAGGACCGGATCCCACCACAGGCTCTTAGCTGCACCTTTGGGATGCAAACTGCATCCCACAGAGTTTGGGGCCTGAGCATCTCTTAGCTTGCTCTGTCCCCATGAGTGTTTGAAGGGGATGCAGCTGTAGCTGTGATGCTCTTGGCAGCCACCACCCACACTGGCAATCCTCTGCCTGTTGGCTTTTTACTGTGGTGCTTAGAAACAGCAGCAGCAGCATCTGAGCAGCATCATGGTGAGGGTTTTGCAGAGGGAGAGGGGCTGGCTGTCAGGGGGTGGGCAGCAGGGTTTGTGCAGGAGGAGAGGGAATGGCTCTGAGCTGGAAAAGGGTCGATTTAGACTTGGATATTAGGAAGAAATTCTTGATAGTGAGGGTGGTGAGACACTGGAGCAGGTTATCCAGAGAGGTTGTAGATGTCCCCTCCCTGAAGGTGTTCAGGACCAGGCTGGATGAGGTCTTGAGCAACCTGGGCTAATGGGAGGTGTCCCTGCCCATGGCAGGGGGTGGGCATTGGAACTGGATGATCTTTAAGGTTCCTTCCAAGCCAAACCACTCCATGATTCTAGGTACAGCTCTTTTCCAGTCCCTCAGGACAGAGTGGTTTGGCCCTGGTGTGTTTACTGTTTGTTTATTTACTTTTTGTGGTGGCCTGAGAAGTTTGGAGAACTTCTGCAAGTTGCAACTTCTTTTGTCAGCTTTATGGGAAAGGCAAAAGGATTTTAAATCCCAAGGGGCCCATTGTGCGAGCACAGCTAATTTTAGGTCTCTGATCTTAAAATAGAAGGAAAAAGGAAAAGAAAAAAAATAATTATATAAATAGTGAAGTAATGAGGTGTTTTCCCCTGGGCCAAGGGAAAACAGGCATCTGGTGTTGGCTGCCCACCTGTGAGGTGGCCCCAAGGAAGAGATGTGGCTGCAGCTGGCCAAAAGCAACACAGGAGGCACATGGGGCTGGGAAAGGGCACAGCAGAGAGAGACACAAGGATTAACCCACTGGCACCCATGGAGACAAGGAGGTAGTTGTAGTGCTGGGGACCCTTGGTGCTGAGCAAGCAGCTGGTTGCAGCAACCCACTCTGCTAACTTGGGGCTGGTCCAGGTTCCTCCTGGTGGGGAGGGATGGTTCCCAGCCAGGCCAGGCAAGTGTGGTGTCTAGTGTGGTTGTGACACCCTGTGCAGGGGGTGACCCAGGCTCCATCTCAGCATCTTTCCCCCCCTTACCATTAAAAAGGCAGTGGAGAGGTGTCCTGGGGATGGGCTGGCTCCCGTTGTGCAGTGGGGGGAGTCATGCTGGGAGCAAACATTCTGGCTGCATTAAAATGCTTGGGATTTTCTAGCCAATTGAAGCTCTCCAAGCAGTGCCAAAAGCAATTCAGCAGCCTCCAAAACCAGCTTTCACTCAGGATGATTTGTGCCTCTTGCCAGAAGGATTGATGAGAACTGGTAGGTTCAGGTGACTCAGCCCAGCGTGACCTGACGGTGTCGTTCTGGCCGCTGCCTGCCCTGAGGTCCCTGCAGCCCCAGGAGGATGCTGAGTGGAGGCTGACAGCTTGCAGGGCATCTCAAACACATCCTGTGAGCTTGTCAGCACTTTGTCATCTCTCTTCTCCCTTCTCCCCTGGAAACCTCTTGCTAAGATGTTGACAAACTCTGAGGATGAGCAAGGTTAGAATGGTAGAATGGCTTGAGTTGGAAGGGACTGCAAAGCTCAGCCAGTTCCAGCCCCCCTGCCATGGACAGGGACACCTCTCACTAGACCAGGTTGCTCAGAGCCTCATCCAGCCTGGTCTTAAACACTTCCAGGGATGAGGTGTCCTGGGGGTACATTAAGAAGAGTGTGACCAGCAGATCAAGGAAGGTTCTCCTTGCCCTCTACTCTCCCTTGGTGAGGCCACATTTGCAGTACTGGGTCCAGTTCTGAGCTCCCCAGTTCAGGACAGGCAGCGAACTAATGGAGAGAGTCCAATGGAGGCTCCAAAGATGCTGAGGGGACTGCAGCATCTCTGTGAGGAGGTAAGGCTGAGAGCCCTGGAGGGTTTTGAGCCTGGAGGAGAGTAGCTTGAGAGGGGATCTCAAAACCTTATCCATCCTGATCTTAAACACTTCCAGGAGTGAGGCATCCCCAACCTAGAGGATGAGCTGTAGTGCAGGAGCTGCTCAGTCCCCATAGAAGAACCTACCAAATCTTCCTTGCTGCTGTCAGGGCTTCTCACCTATGAGAGCTTGGCTGGCTTGGATGGGATGAAAACCTGCTCCTAAAGGCTCTGGACTCTGCAAGCTGCCTTTGGAACTGCTGGAAGTAGCAAAAATGCAAGGCATGTGTGCAGGCAGAGCTTCAGGCTCTGACTGTGTATTTTGGAGGCGAAAAAGAAATAATAAGATAAATATACACACACACACACACACACACACACACAGAGGGCTGTTTTCTTTTGGTTAAAACCTCTCTTGTGATTCCCCTTGTTCTGGCTCCCTCTCTGAAGCTCAGCAGCTCCTGCAGTAGGTGGGTGTTTGTGCTTGGAGATGTTTTTCCATATGCTTCCCTTAGCTCCGCTCGCAGGTTTTGCACATGGGATGGGAGAGAGAGGTAGGCTGCTCCTCAGATCATCTGATCACATCAAATTAGCTCCACTTTACATAAATTGAGACATTCAAACACTTTTTTAGACCTGGGTAGGGTTTGCTGGGAAGATGAAGGGGGGGTGGGGGTGGGTTGGTTCCTGTCTTCCTTCCCCTGTGCTCAGGGAGTGGAGGGGGTGGGGGAGCTGGAGCCTGCGTCTCTCCATGCATGCATGGCTGTTTTCTCCTGTAATCCTTTGCCTGCCGAGGGTGAATTCCAGCCCGTGGAGGGAATTTAGGTCAAAGGTGCTTTTAGTTCAGTGCAACAGGATCAAATTTGGGCTTTTTGTGTGTGTGTGTGTGTTTGCTTATATGTTGTGTTTTATATGTTTGTTGCTTATTTAAAGGGATGTGCCTAGGCAGGGCTGTGCTGAGAGCTTGGCACAGAGATGGTCACATCCTGATGGTCTTGAGCTGCTTTTGCCCACAGCAGGGCTGGGAATTGAGTTGGCAAGGTCAAAATTGGTTCAGAGTTGGTCTTAGAACCAGGGGAAAGTTTATGACCTTGCCTGGAAGGGAGAGAGGTGTGGGCATAGCTTGCAAAGCCCCCAGGTGTGGGGCATCCCCCTATGAGTCCACCCCTGGTCTGGGGGTTGGTGGGATTAAAATCTTATCCCTTGGGAAAATAGAGAGCATCCTGCTTGTTGTGAGCTAGGAGGTTTCCATTGACATCCCTGTGGTCCTGGGGAAGTGTGTGTGATTCTTCCTGCTCCTCCATTGCCCCAGCTCTGCTGAGAAGAGCTGTAGGGTGCTCTCCCATTCAGCATCACCCATCCTTAGGGTGGGATCCCATGAAAGATTTCCTTTGTCCTGCTCATACCATGGGTCAGGGTGGGCATGACGAGGTGCTGAGCCCTTTGCAGCCCAAAGACAGCACTCCTGGAGCAGGAGGTGGCAGCAGGGGAGCAGAGGGGAGAGATGGATGTGGGATTTGAGAGGGAGCTGCTGAGTGCTCTCCTCGTGCCACTCCTTTGCTTGTCCGACCAGCCATTAGCATCACTTCCAGCCGGCCTGGGCTTCTGGGCCCCTCTGTGTCTGCTTCTTGAGGCAACATTGTGCTGGCCGTGCTGTGGGCTGAGGAACAGGCAGGAGTGGAGGGGAGGCAGAGGGAAATCCAGCCTCGGCTGGGGCAGAGCCAGGAAAAGGACAGGAGTTGGGGTTGCGGTTAAGTAGCTCATCCTCTGGGACCTCCTCACTGAGAGGTGATGGTCGTGGTTGTGCCAAAAACCAGCTGTTGTGGTGCTGGGGCAATAACCTGCTCTGGGTCATCTCTGCAGGATAGAATCATGGAATTGTTTGAGTTGGAAAAGTCCTTTAAGAGCGTCAAATTCATCCTCTTAACTCTGCCGGGTCTGGTGCTAAATCAGTGCCCCTCAGCACCACAGCTCTGTGTTGTTTAAACACCTCCAAGGGTAGGCATTCAGCCAGCTCCCTGGGCAGCCTGGTCCACAGTGACTGAGAACCCTTTTCAGTCAAGAAATTCATTCTCATATCTAACCTAAACCTCCTCTGCTTGCACCTTAACGAGGGAGCATCCCTGCAGCTGTGGAACTTCTCGCAGGGGATGTGCCAGGGCACCTAGCGCCAGGGCTGCACCAGCTCTGCTCGCAAAGCATGGGGGCTGAGCCAACAGGAGCGGAGAGGAAAACATCTCCCTGCTGCTCAGACCTCCGGGCTGGCTAATAATAACCTTCCCTGGGGCTGCCGGCAGCCTTCATTCATGAGTGTTTGCGGAGCGCCTCCAGGTCAGCCAGGCAGCGCCGGCGCCCGGGCTCACCCCTGGCACAAACCATTGCCCACTCAGGGAGCCTGGCCCCGTGGGGATGGCACCCACCGAGTCACAGCGGGCTGAACCCTCTGGGGGTTGAGCCTGGCTGGGGTGGTGCTGGCTGCCGTGGCAGAACTTGCTTGCGACGTGAGAGCAGGGGGAGAAGGGGGCAGGCTGCGTGCGGTGTATGTGCAGGGGGAGAAGGGGGCAGGCTGCGTGCGGTGAATGTGCAGGGGGAGAAGGGGGCAGGATGCGTGCGG
>VWZE01005050.1:155844-167406 GCA_013396675.1 Eubucco bourcierii | reverse complement strand
GGGGGAGAAGGGGGCAGGCTGCGTGCGGTGAATGTGCAGGGGGAGAAGGGGGCAGGCTGCGTGCGGTGAATGTGCAGATTCTCCCTGTAAATAGCCTCAAAAAAAAAATAATTAAAAAACCCAAGCAAAACGCAGAAGCTTTTCCCAGAGAAAGATTTTTTTTTTTTTTAGTTGTCATCTGCTGGCTCAGCCAAGCTGCTGCAACCTCTTAAAACCTGCTTGTTTTCAATCCCTGACGTTAATGCAAAGGTCTAAAAGAAGAGCTGCAATTTCCAGACTTTTTTTTTTTTTTCTTGCTGTGAGTGATAGGCAGGAGTTAACCATTCAAGCTGAAATTAATTGTGCTGTGGTGTATTAGGGTATTACTTTTTTTTGTTTTTTTTTTTTTCCTGTGTTTTGGTTGAATTTTTTTTTTCTTTATTGATGCATAATGTATGATGAGAAATAGTGCAAAAAGAAAAAAAAACACACCAAAACTACACAACAGGAAAAAAAAATAATTAAAGCCTGAAGAGCACTGCATGGATTCATTCATTATGAAATCTGGGTCAGCAGCCGGCAAAGGAAAACAAGGAGGGAAAAGGGAGGATGGGGAGGAGGGGGGGAGGAAGGTTTGATGCTGCTGGAGTGGAAAAACAGGACTTCAGAAGCGCTGCAGGCATCAGAGGAATTCAGGAAAGGCCCTTTGCAGGCGGCCTGGGAAATCCAAAGTTGCATCCCCCAGGAGCTGGGGGAGGCGGCGGGGGGCGAGCAGCGTTCTGTGCCTGGCTGCTGAGGGGATTCCCTCTCCCGTTCCCTGCTCCTCCTGACTTTGCCTTCTGATGTGGGCTAGGGGGGGCAGGTGCTGCCGTGCTGAGCCAGCAGATCTGTGTGGAGGTGACTGAGGGGAGAGCCAGGAGAGGGGGAAAGAAGTGCAGCTGGATGTTTACAGAGCTGGGGCTTGATGGCAGTGTGCTTCCCAAATGCTGTGCCAGCATCCCTGTGCTGTGGATATCCCTGTGCCAGGAGCCTCCTTGTGTTGCCAGTATTCCTGTAGCATGAGCACTCCTGTGCCATGGATATCCCTGTGCCAGGAGCCTCCCTGTGTTGCCAGTATCCCTGTAGCATGAGCACTCCTGTGCCATGGATATCCCTGTGTCAGGAGCCTCCTTGTGTTGCCAGTATCCCTGTAGCATGAGCACTCCTGTGCCATGGATATCCCTGTGCCAGGAGCCTCCCTGTGTTGCCAGTATCCCTGTAGCATGAGCACTCCTGTGCCATGGATATCCCTGTGCCAGGAGCCTCCTTGTGTTGCCAGTATCCCTGTAGCATGAGCACTCCTGTGCCATGGATATCCCTGTGCCAGGAGCCTCCTTGTGTTGCCAGTATCCCTGTAGCATGAGCACTCCTGTGCCATGGATATCCCTGTGCCAGGAGCCTCCTTGTGTTGCCAGTATCCCTGTGCTGTCAGCATTTGTACCATGAGTGCCACTCTGCTGCCACTCTCCCTGTGCCATGAGCATCCTGGTCCTACCAACATCCCTGTACCATGAACATTTCTGTACCATGAGCATCCCAGTGTAGCCTTGATCATCCCTATGCCCCTGACATCCCTGCAGACTGTTTCACCTGGAAGCTTTCCACTCCTGGTTCGCCGAGGGGCTGGCTCAGCACAGGTGTCTCAAGCGGGCAGTTGTGCTTTGCAGTCAGGCAGACTTGGGACCATGCCCAGTTTAGAGCCTGCTTTTGCTCACTGGGCTGTGCTGGGGAGCAAGCAACTGGCAGATGCCCTGCCAGCACTAACCAGCCATGCACTCAGGCAGGGTGCCCCATTTTTTGTGCAGCAGAGTGCAGGTCTCCAAGCAGAAGAGCTTGAGGAGTTGCAGTGGTAGGTTTGCAGAGCTTGGGCATGGCGCAGAGAGGCACAGGCTGTGGTTGTCCTGTTGCATGGCTCTGGGCAAGTCACTTGATTTTTGGTCCTTGTCTAGGACACAACTCATTGACTTGCAAAGAGTGTGGCTGAAATTTGGAGTCTTCCCATTGGCAGGCAGCAGAGAGGTTTCAAACCGTGCATTTATCCTGATTTTAGTGGAGGGGAGCGCAGAGCTTTGGGAATTTAGTAGCAAAATGAACGTTCCTCCTTGCTGTGGCCACAGGAACTGTGCTCCACATTGATCAGACTTTGCAAAGAGTCAGCACTCATCCCTGGGAAATGCTTCCATCATAGGAGCATTCATCCCTGGGCAATAATTTTCTGACCCAGGCAGATTAAGTGCTCTTCAGAGCAAGGGCTCTCTATCTCCAGCGCCCAGCAGAACAGAGATGTGATCCCACTGGGAGCTTTTGGGCTTTCCCTTCAAGCAAATATTAATTCTAGCAATGTGGAGTGGGGGAGTGGAGAGAAATTCCCTCTTGTTTTACCCCCACTAAATAGCCACATAAAGCTTAACTGCTTGCAGCACAAACCAGGATTCACACACACGCAGAGGCGGCTGCTCCAGGGAAACCCTCTGGTCCCCTCTCGTGCATGCAGAGGTTTATCTTTGTCTGAAGATACATTTCCTGCTCTCTCACAGATCTCCTTGTATCATGTGGAGACCATAAATAAATTGATGTTGATTTTAGATGCTTGTGTTGTAGCAGCAGAGGATGATATAATCTTGCACGCAGCAGACATGGCAGGATGGGATGGCTTTAAGGATGGATATAAATGTCTATTGATCTCCTGCCTGCTGTGGTGCATACAGATCTGCCTCTGCTTTCCCCACTCAGCTTCCCTGGGGCTGGGCCAGCTTCCTGGAGGGCTGTGGTGGTTGCTCAAATGGGATGGTATATCCTTGTGGAGAAGAGCAGCAGGTTGGAGCTGGTGGAGTTCCTCCTAAGGTTCAAATCATTGGGGCTGCAGGCATTGATGTGTCCAGAGGTGTCCATGCTGGGGGCTGGTGAGAGCTGTGATGGTTGCATGAGTGAGGTGATATGCTTGTGGAGAAGAGCAGCAGGTAGGACCTGGTGGAATTCCTCCAAGGTCCAAATCAGTAGGGCTGCAGGCATCAGTGTGTCCAGAGGTGCCCATGCTGGAGGCCAGGAAACACTGTGGTGATTGCAGAAATGGGATGGTCTGTCCTTGTGGAGAAGAGCAGCAGGTTGGAGCTGGTGAGATTCCTCAAAGGTCCAAATTGGTGGGGCTGCAGGGATCACTGTGCCCAGAGATGCTCATGCTGGGGACCAGGAAGGGCTGTGGTGGTTGTTCAAATGGGGTGATCTATCCCTGTGGAGAAGAGCAGCAGGTTGGAACTGGTGGAGTTCCTCCTAAGGTCCAAATCAGTGGGGCTACAGGCACCAATATGTCCAGAGATGCCTGTGCTGGGGGCCAGGAAGCACTGTGGTGGCTGCAGAAATGGGATGGTCTGTCCCTGTGGAGAAGAGCAGCAGGTTGGAGCTGGTGGAGTTCCTCCTAAGGTCCAAATCAGTGGGGCTGCAGACATCAGTGTGTCCAGAGATGCCCATGGCAGGAGCCTGTCTTTGCTTTCATGGTCCTCCTTCCCCAAGCAGCAGCATCCCTGCCTGTCACATTTTCTCTCCAAGCATCTGGTTTCTCTCCCACTTCCCTCCTCCAAAGGCCAAACCTGATTTATTTCCAGGCTACAGCAAAGGGGATACTTTGGGGTGGGGGAGTGCTGGACAGAAATGGTTAAACTGGAGCTGCTGAGATGTTTTCCCACATGGTGAATGGTAGGGAAACACAACACACGTATTGAATTGGAGGGAAGTAATAATGCTCCTCATTTTCCTGTGTGATTTAATAAAAATGTAAATGGGCTCAGGGTGGATGACTCAGTACTGAGGGTGGTGTCGGTCGAGATCAACTGGGGGCTCTGCAAAACCAGTTGGGCTTTGTTCCTTCCCCTCCAAGGCAACTGGAATGGCTCTGTGGTGATGGTGAAGTGGTGGCCTGGCCCTGGGGCTGCCAGATGGATCCCTCTGCCAGATGGATACCCCTACCAGTTACCTCTGCCAGATGGATACCTCTGCCAGATGGATACCCCTACCAGTTACCCTGGAAAGTTACCCCTGCCAGATAGATATCCCTGCCAGATGCATACCTCTGCCATTTACCCCTGCCAGATTGATACCCCTGCCAGATGGGTACCCCTGCCAGTTAGCCCTTCCAGATGGGTACCCCTGCCAGATGGGTCCCCCTGCCAGTTACCCCTGCCAGATGGATACCCCTGCCACTTACCCTACCAATTACCGCTGCCAGTTACCCCCACCAGTTACCCCTGCCAGATGGATACCCCTGCCACTTACCCCTGCCACTTACCCCTACCAGATGGATACTCCTGCCACTTACCCCTACCAGATGGGTACTCAGGCCCATCACCCCTGCCAGATGGATTCCCCTGCCAGATGGATACCCCTGCCAGATAAAATATCCCTCTCAGTTACCCCTGCCAGGTAAGATACTCCAACCAGATACCTCTAGTGCCAGATACCCCTTACCAGATACCTCTCCTACCAGGTTCCCCTGCCAGATACCTTCTGAGCCCCTCAACCAATTTGTCCCCAACGTTTTGAACCAGGACACGGGGGAGTGTTGTGTGGACCAAGCCTTGTGGCATTATCCAGTGCCTTGGCCTATGTCCCCAGGCACAGGAAGCAAGGGCCCCAGTGAAGAGGCAGATCTCAGTGCAGGATTTGGTGCTGGTAGAGGAGGGTCTTCATCCACCCACTCCTGCTGGGGTGAGTGAAAGTGTGCCAGGATGCTGCACTCTGACCTGGGTTCAGCTCTGGACACTAATGGATTACAAATAACAATAATAAATGACAGGAGATGGGATAATCTACCTACTGTAATGTTGTATTACCATGGCTGTTAGTTATATATTAATGTATAATTGTGTTACAGCAGCTACATATGCATGGAGCTTATGCTTCAGGGCCCCAGCCAGCCTTTAACTCTCTGTGGTTTGCAAAGAATCACAGACTGGATCAGGCTGGAAGGGATTTTAAAGATCATCCAGTTCCAACCCCATTGCCATGGGCAGGGACACCTCCCATTAGATCAAATTGCTCAAGGCTGCTTGAATGCCTCCAGGGAGGGCATCTACAACCCCTCTGGGGACCTGTTCCAGTGTCTCCTCATCCTCACTGTATTCTTCTTGATCTCCAGTCTCAATCTCCCTTTTTCCAACTTCAATCCATTCCCCCTCATCCTGTCATTCCAAGACCTTGTCAATAGTCCCTCCCCAGCCCTCCTGGAGCCCACTTCAGATCCTGCAAGGCCGCTCCAAGATCTCCTTCTCCTCTCCAGGCTGCACAGCCCCAACTCTCTCAGCCTGTCCTCACAGCAGAGCTCCTTCAGCCCTCTGAGCATCTTGGTGGCCTCCTCGGGACCCACTCCCACACTTCCATGTCCTTCCTGTGCTGGGGACTCCAGCACTCCCTCCCCAGCCTTCCTGAAACCCCCTTGAGATCCTGCAAGGCCACTCCAAGGTCTCCTGGAAGCCTTCTCCTCTCCAAGCTGCAGAACCCCAACTCTCAACCTGTCCTCATAGAAGAGCATCCCTATCTCCCTGAAACACAGGGTGGAGAGAAGCAGTCCCAGAGCAGCAACAGGGATGCAGAGGGTGCTGGATGGAAGGGATCTGTACATTTTGCAACAGCAGGTCAAGGAGAAGGGGAGAGCAAACCCCCTGCAGCCCCCTTTCATCCGCTGAGCTTCACACCTGAGCGGTGCCAGGGAGGGCTGCGGTGCTGCGGTTGCTCCCCAGCAGATACTTGGCGTGACCAAGACCCAGTTCTGTCGAAAGTAATGAAGTGAGAGCCCTTCCCTTCAGTTATTTTTAATGTGCTGAACCCTGCAACAGCTCTGCTCAGGCTCTGGTGAGGCTAAGAGAGCTGCCTTTTGTCTGCAGAGCCTTGGTCTGGGGATGAAGGACTTTAGGGCGTGAGGTTGGGTGGGGGTCTGCTGCCTTTGGGTTTGAACTGTCCCCAGTTTGGGAGGCTGACAGTGGTGTGCAGGGAGGTGTTAGGTCATGGTGGTGCTCAGTGTTAAGGTGATTCTATAATTCCATGATTCTGTGATGCTGTGATTCTATGGTGATATGATTCCATGATTTTGTGATTCTATGTTGCTATGGTTCCATGATTCTATGATGCTGTGGTTCCATGATTCTATAATTCCATGATTCTATGATGCTATGATTCCATGATTTTGTGATTCTATGATGCTGTGGTTCCATGATGCTATGAGTCTGTCATTCCATGGTTCTGTAATTCCATTATTCCATGATTCTATGATGCTATGACTCCATGATTCTGTGGTTCTGTGATGCTATGACTCTATGATTCCATGATTCCATGGGTCTGTGATGCTATGACTCCATGATTCCATGATTCTGTGGTTCTGTGATGCTATGATTCCATGATTCTACAATTCCATGATTCTGTGGTGCTATGATTCCATGATTCTTCATTTCCATGATTCTGTGATGCTGTGATTCCATGATTCTTCAATTCCATGATTCTGTGATGCTATGATTCCATGATTCTACAATTCCATGTTTCTGTGATGTGATGATTCCATGATTTTGTGATCCTATGATGCTATGATTCCATGATCCTATGATGCTATAGTTCTGTGTAGCACTAATCCCATGATTCCACAATTCCATGGCTCCATGGGTATGGATGCTTTTCCCCACTGGTATGATTCCATGGTTCTATGATGCTATAGTTCTGTTCTAATTCCATGATTCCACAATTCCATGGCTCCATGGGTATGGATGCTTTTCCCCACTGGTATGATTCCATGGTTCTATGATGCTATAGTTCTGTTCTAATTCCATGATTCCACAATTCCATGGCTCCATGGGTATGGATGCTTTTCCCCACTGGTATGATTCCATGGTTCTATGATGCTATAGTTCTGTTCTAATTCCATGATTCCACAATTCCATGGCTCCATGGGTATGGATGCTTTTCCCCACTGGTATGATTCCATGGTTCTATGATGCTATAGTTCTGTTCTAATTCCATGATTCCACAATTCCATGGCTCCATGGGTATGGATGCTTTTCCCCACTGGTATGATTCCATGGTTCTATGATGCTATAGTTCTGTTCTAATTCCATGATTCCACAATTCCATGGCTCCATGGGTATGGATGCTTTTCCCCACTGCTGGGCCTGGGATTGAGGGTCCTGTAGATCCAGACTGGTGCCCATGCTGGGGCTGGTGTGTGGGGCAGCAGGCAGCAAGGAGCTTCCCCCTTCAGGGAGGGTTCTCCAGCTGAGGAGGGTGGTCTGGGGGCTCTGTCCATGCCCTGCCAGGGCACAACCTGGCTTTTAGCAGCTCCAGCCCCACTCACTCTGCTTTTCCTGGGGACACTGATGTGCTGTTCACTGGTCCCATCCTTTGCCTAGTGTGGCATTGTGAGGGATGGGAGATGGGAATTCCTACCCTGCTCCTTATCCCATCCCAGCCTTCCTTGCTTCCCTGTGTTTAATTTTTGATCCCTCTCTGCCCTCTTCTCCTGTGAGCATGAGAAGCAGAGGCAGGAAGCTCAGCCTGCTGCCAGATGGCTCCAAATGTAGCATCTGTAATACTTGATCAGAAGAAATTACAGCCCAGTCCCTCTCCCTGATTAAACAGCCTGGCCACATCCTCTGCCAGCCAGCTGGACAGCCTCACCCTCAGCCATGGCAGGGGAAGCCACTGGGGCTGGGTGCATGGGATTGGATTGGAGGGCTGCTTGGATAGGGAAGGGGTTGGAGTGAACCCCCCTGCAGTGGGATGTGTGTCCCATGGGTGTGCTGTCACCTCCCTGAGCATGTTCTGTGTGCTGCCAGCTCCTGTATTTTCCATTCCTGTGGTTGAGGCCCCATCCCTGCTGACATTCAAGGTCAGACTGGATGTGGCCCTGGGCAACCTGATCTTATAGAATCATAGAATGGGAAGGTTGGAAGGGACCTCAAGGATCAGCCAGTTCCAACCCTCTGCCATAGGCAGGGACACCTCCCACTAGCACAGGTCACACAAGGCCTCATCCAACCTGGCCTTGAACACCTCCAGGGAGGTTGTGGAGCATCCACAACCTCCCTGGGCAACCTCTTCCAGTGCCTCATCACCTCACCTTATTGGAGGTGCCCCTGCTGACTGCAGGGGGATGATCTTTGAGGATCTCTTCCAACCCAAGGCAATCTGAGGATGCATGGGGTGAGCATCTCTCCCTTGGAGAGACCAGGTTGGATGAGGCCTTGAGCAACCTGTACTAGTGGGAGGTGTCCCTGCCTATGGCAGGGGGTTGGAACTGGCTGAGCTTTGAGGTCCCTTCCAGCCTTCCCATTCTGTGATTCTATGACCTTTGGGAAAGTAACCAGGCAAGAAGGCAAACTGAGGCAGGGTGGTGAGGCTGTCTCCAGGATCCAAAAGGTTGTCAGGAGAGCTAGTGAGAGGCAGACCCAGAGTTTAAGCCTCTGAGCAACCTGTCCTCTGGCTCACCCTGCCCTGGTGCTTGTGCTGAGCTGTGTGGCCAAAGCTCTGTGCTCCTGATTCCAATGGACTTGGCCGAGGGACGACTCCGCTCTGAGTTCACTCTGGCTGGTTTGGGAAGTGCAGGCGTGGACTAATGCCACTAATTTCCACTAATGCTGGTGGAAAAATCTCTCCCTGGCACGAGAGAGCCTGGCTCCTCAGGCTGCTTAGTTGGGGAAGAGGGGAGCAGGCTACCTTGCAGAGCAGCCCTGAGGAAAAGGACCTTGGAGTCTGGGTTGATGCAAAGCTCAACATGAGCCTGCAGTGTGCACATGCAGCCCAGAGAGGAACCGAGTCCTGGGCTGCATCAATAGAAGCGTGGGCAGCAGGGCAAGGGAGGGGATTCTGCCCCTTTACTCTGCTCTTGTCAGACCCCACCTGGAGTCCTGTGTGCAGTTTTGGAGCCCTCAGCACAGGAGGGACATGGAAGTGTTGGAGCCAGTGCAGAGGAGGCCACCAAGATGCTGAGAGGGCTGCAGCAGCTCTGCTGTGAGGACAGGCTGAGAGAGTTGGGGCTTTTCAGCCTGGAGAAGAGAAGGCTTCCAGGAGACCTGATAGTAGCCTTGCAGGNCTCCCTGGAGGTGTTCAAGGCCAGGGTGGATGAGTCCTTGAGTGACCTGTGCTAGTGGGAGGTGTCCCTGCCTATGGCAGGGGGTTGGGACTGGCTGATCCTTGAGGTCCCTTCCAACCTTCCCATTGTATGAGTCTATGATTCTGATTTGCACGCAGACATAGGAGGAAGCTGTTTACTTCCCTGCTTTGCTGCCCTGCTGCTTGAAGTGATGACCAGGTTTGGGGGTTGGGTTTTGTTTTTTTTGGGGTGCCTACATGGAAACCAGGAGGAGTGTGTGCTCTTTAAGTGCATGGAATTAACTGTAGGCTGGAGGAGGCTTCTGTATGAAAGACCTTAAATAGAGGGAGAGAGATTTGAGTGTCTGTGTGTGAGAGGCAGAGATCTGGCATCTGAACGTGGCCAGACACGGGATGCTTTTGGCTGCTGCCTGAGCTGTGCTGCAGCCCCTGTGCCACATTCCTGTGCCTGCCCATCAAGGCTGTAGGGACTAATCCAGCTGGTGCTGGCACCAGGCACAGGGATGCTCAGCCCTGGGCATCGCTTTACCCTTGGTAGGGAATTGTAGAATCATTAAGTTTGGAGAAGACCTCAAGTCCAACCTTTTCCCTTCATAGACCATGGCCTGAATGCCACATCTAGAATCTTAGAGTCATAGAATGGTCTGGATTGGAAAAGACCTCCAAAAGTCATCTAGCCCAAGCCCCTGTGCAGTAAGCAGGGGCATCTACTTGTCTTTTAAACACTTCCAGGGATGGGGAGTCCACCACCTCCCTGGGCAGCCTCTTCCAACACATGACCACTCTTGAAATTGTTCCTAAGATCCAACCTAAACCTCCCCTGGTGCAGCTTGGAGCCATTTCCTCTTGTCCTGTCATTGGGAGAAGAGACCAACACTGATCTCACTATGGGTCAAACGCTTGGCCAAAGAAAGGGACCCAAAAAAGTACCTTTTACCCTCAAATCAAGTGAGGTTATCCAGTAGAGTGGTTGAGGCTCCATCCCTGGAGGCAGGGGGTTGGAACTAGATGATGTAACCAGCCTTGAGTGCCCTGTACTAGTGGGAGGTGTCCCTGCCTATGGCAGGGAGTTGGAACTAGATGATCCTTGAGGTCCCTTCCAACCTTCCCATTCTATGATTCTATGATCTTTGAGGTCCCTTCCAACCTTCCCATTCTATGATTCTATGATCCTTGAGGTCCCTTCCAACCTTACCATTCTATGATTCTATGATCTTTGAGGTCCCTTCCAACCTTACCATTCTATGATTCTATGATCTTTGAGGTCCCTTCCAACCTTACCATTCTCTGATTCTATGATCTTTGAGGTCCCTTCCAACCTTGCCATTCTATGATTCTATGATTCAAGATCAGACTGGATGCAACCCTGGACAACCTACCCTAGTTGGAGGTGTCCCTGCTGCCTGCAAGGGGGCTGGACAAGATGACCTTTGAGGGTCTCATCCAACTTGATGCAACCTGTGACTCTGTGAGGTTTAGCCCCAAAGGATGCAGGCAGAGAATCAGTGACTTGAGCAGGGCTTGGAGTCTCCTGCCTCTCAGGGAAGGTAACAACCACAGGCTCCTGAGTGTGGCAGAAGGATGAAGAAGCAACTTCCTTCTTGGGGGTGCTGAAACCTTCCTTCTGCAGGAGGAGGGGAACTGTACACCTGGAGAAACATTATCCCTTTCCTTACCCATAAATATTTCAGGAGAAGATTAAAAATTGAAGCCCAAAATGAGCCCTGCCTTTGGCAGAAGGGAAAAAAAAATAAAAAAAAAATCAACAACAACAACAACAAAAAAAACCCCAACAAACCCAGCCTGGGTTTCAAGTTCTGGTTAAGTATTTTTCTTTCTAATGTAGCTGTGTCAATTAGAAAATGACATTGCTATTTAAAATGCCTGTTCCGTGGCCCTCTTTAATTAAGGCAGTGATATAATACCAATCTGCTCTCATTAATGAATTTTTAACAATCAGAAAGGAGAAGCTGAATGACGCACAGTTGGATTTGCAGCTTGCTCCCAGAGCCTCCTCCTGGCTGCTGAGTTAAAGGAACCTTCCCCTGGCTCTTTGTGGATGGTAGAAGGGGTGAGGTGGGAAGGGGAGCTTAAAACTCAGCCTGTCCCATAGGCAGAGACAACTCCCACTGGAACAGGTTGCTCAAGGACTCATCCAGCCTGGTCCTGAACACCTCCAGGGAGGTTGTGGAGCACAGAAGCACCGAATGTGATCTTTGATCACATTCGGTGCTTCTGTGCTCCACAACCTCCCTGGGCAACCTGTGCCAGGGTCTCACCACCCTCAACCTTGTGCCAGTGTCTCACCACCCTCAACCTTTGCCAGTGTCTCACCACCCTCACTCTAAAGATCACATTGGGTGATTCTGTGCTCCACAACCTCCCTGGGCAACCTATGCCAGGGTCTCACCACCCTCAACCTTGTACCAGTGTCTCACCACCCTCAGCCTTGTGCCA
>VWZE01005050.1:137838-155651 GCA_013396675.1 Eubucco bourcierii | reverse complement strand
CCTGTGCCAGTGTCTCACCACCCTCAACCTGTGCCAGTGTCTCACCACCCTCACTCTAAAGAAGGTCACATTGAGTGATTCTGTGCTCCACAACGTCTCTGGGCAACCTGTGCCAGTGTCTCACCACCCTCAGCCTGTGCCAGTGTCTCACCACCCTCAACCTGTGCCAGTGTCTCACCACCCTCACTCTAAAGAAGGTCACATTGAGTGATTCTGTGCTCCACAACGTCTCTGGGCAACCTGTGCCAGTGTCTCACCACCCTCAGCCTGTGCCAGTGTCTCACCACCCTCAACCTGTGCCAGTGTCTCACCACCCTCACTCTAAAGAAGGTCACATTGAGTGATTCTGTGCTCCACAACGTCTCTGGGCAACCTGTGCCAGTGTCTCACCACCCTCAACCTGTGCCAGTGTCTCACCACCCTCAGCCTGTGCCAGTGTCTCACCACCCTCAACCTGTGCCAGTGTCTCACCACCCTCACTCTAAAGAAGGTCACATTGAGTGATTCTGTGCTCCACAACGTCTCTGGGCAACCTGTGCCAGTGTCTCACCACCCTCAGCCTGTGCCAGTGTCTCACCACCCTCAACCTGTGCCAGTGTCTCACCACCCTCACTCTAAAGAAGGTCACATTGAGTGATTCTGTGCTCCACAACCTCCCTGGAGGTGTTCAAGGCCAGGTTGGAGGAGGCCTTGAGTGACCTGTACTAGTGGGAGGTGTCCCTGCCTATGGCAGGGGGTTGGAACTGGATGAACTTTGAAGTCACTTCCAATCTTACCATTCTATGATTCAAGATCATCCAGTTCCTACCCCCTCCCCTGCCATGGGCAGGGACACCTCCACAAGAACAGGTAGCTCAAAGCCTGGAGAGAAGGAAAGGAGAAGGAAGAGATGTCAAAAATTCCCCACTGCACCCCAGCACAGGCAGGGCTGGAGCATGGGAAGGGTGCTGGTCTCCAGCCTGCTCCACCAACTGACACAGCAGGGCTGAAGAAGGGGACAGTCTCTTTTCAGTGGTGTCCTGTGACAGGACAAGGGTCAAGAGATACAAACTGGAACCCAGGAGGTTCCACCTCAGCATCAGGAGAAACTATTTTGCTGGAGAGTGCTGGAGCCCTGGAGCAGGCTGCCCAGAGAGGTTGTGGAGTCTCCTTCTCCGGAGTCATTCAGACTCCATCTGGATGCATTCTTGTGTGACCTGCCTTGGGTGACTGCTCTGGCAGGATCACGTTGGGTGATTCTGTGTTCCACAACCTCCCTGGGCAACCTGTGCCAGTGTCTCGCCACCCTCACTCTAAAGAACTTCTTCTTAACATCCAGTTTCAATCTTCCCTCTGCCAGTTTAAACCCAGTGCCCCTTGTCCTGGGTTTGCAAGCCCTTGTCAATAATCTCTCCCAAACTGTTCTGTGATTCCTCCATTCTGTGGTTCCTGGTGTCCTGGGCATCCAGAGATGTTCCTGAGGACTGTGCAGCCATGGTGCCCAACTGAGTCCCAGGTGTTGCTTTGTCAGAGTGTCACAAGTTTTGCTTTAGAAGTTTTTTTGTCAAGCTGAATCACAGAATGGGAAGGGTTGGAAGGGATCTCTGGAGATCATCCCCTACCAAGGCAGGGTCACCTAAAGAAGGTCACCCAGGGACACATCCAGGCAGATTTTGATAGTCTCCAGAAGGGGAGACTCCACCATCTCTCTGGGCAGCCTGCTCCAGTGAAATGACCAGCTCAGAGGGGCTGGGTTTCTCCCCCACCTCTCAGAGCTGGGTGAGTGGGCTGAGGTTTCTTAGCTGGGATTTTTGTTGCCATAAGGAAGAAAATTGAAGCCTGGAAACCATCCTGTGGGTGATGGGAGGAAGTGGGAATGTCTAGGAATACAGAGAGAAAATAGCAGCAGCAGCAATGTGATGATGATGTCCAACCCCCTGGCACTGAGTTGGTGCAAATCCTCCTGGCAGATGGGAAAGGGCTGACAGGGTTGTGTTCATCCTTCCTGGCATTCCTGTGCCCAGCACTGCTGGCACGCCAGGCTGCTGGCCAGCATGGACAGTGACCATGGCCCTGGGGAGTGGGCAACCATCCCAAGAGCTCCATCCCCTTCTCCCAGGGAGAGGAGAGTGTTCATAGCAGGGGAAAAAAAAAAAAATTAGCAAAGGGAAGAGATTCTGTTCTTCTGTGATGATTTCAAGAGGAGGAGAGAGAGAAGCAGAGGCAGCTTTGAGCTCCTGCCCAGGAATAGCCAGGAGAAGCTTGCAGCCCACGGGCGATAATTTTGGAGCTGAATCATCTGCATTTTCCCTGCTCCTCAGACAGCGTCAGGAAGAAGCATCCTCAGGGTGTCAGAGGCACATTTTTAAGTGTTGACAATGGACCTGATTAAGGGGAAAAAAAAAAAAAACAAAAAACAAAGCAACAGACCCCAAATATCTCAAAGGACATCTACTGCTGGCATCCTTGAAACCTGGGCTCTTGTTGCTCATCTCCTCTTCAGACACCACTTAGGGATGTGTGTGGCTGTGGTGGCTTTCACAGTGTGGTCCTCCTCACTCAGCTGGGTGCAAACGTGCCAGGATCTCTGCTGCTGGCCAGGGCAGTGGCACTGATGGGCTCCAGTGTGGGGATGTGTCCTGTGAGCCCTGTGGAGCTGCAGGTCAGGGTCCCCCCCCTTTTGCAAGGTCGTCCCCCCCTTTTGCAAGGTCCCTTCTTCTCCAAGGTCCCCCCCTTTTACAGGGTCCCTCCCTTTTGCAGGGTCCTCCCCTTTTACAGGGTCCCCCTTTTTTGCAGAGTTCCCCCCTCTTGCAGGGTCCCCTCTTTTTCAATGTCCCTCCCTTTTGCAGGGTCCCCTCTTTTTCAATGTCCTTCCCTTTTGCAGGGTCCCCTCTTTTGCAAGGTCCTTTTGCAGGGTCCCCCCTTTTTCAAGGTCCCTCCCTTTTGCAGGGTCTCCCCCCTTTTTCAATATCCCTCCCTTTTGCAGGGTTCCTCCTTTTTCAAGGTCCCTCCCTTTTGCAGGGTCCCCCCTTTTTCAATGTCCCTCCCTTTTGCAGGGTCCCCTCTTTTGCAAGGTCCCTCCCTTTTGCAGGGTCCCCTCTTTTGCAAGGTCCCTCCCTTTTGCAGGGTCCCTCCTTTTCCAAGGTCTCTCCCTTTTGCAGGGTCCCCCCTTTTTCAGGGTTTCCTGCAGCTGCTTCTGCCCTGGCAGGCACAGCTGCTTTGTGAGCTCATGCTGCTGGGTGCCATAGTTGGGAATTGGCTTCTGCTGGGGCTATTTTTGCTTCAAGCCCAGGGATTGACTTGCAATTGCTGTGCATTACCTTCTGTGGCAGGGGCAGAGGGGATCTGACCAATGCTGAGCCAAAGGCTGGGGGGCAAGAGGATGGGGCCAGGCTCTTGGCAGTGGTGCCCAGCGACAGGCCAAGGGGCAATAGGCACAAACTGGAACCCAGGAGGTTCCATCTGAAGAGGAGGAGAAACTTGTTTGGTGTGAGGATGCTGGAGCCCTGGCTGCCCAGAAAGGCTGTGGAGTCTCCTTGTGTGGAGAGCTTCCAACCCCAGCTGGGCATTGTGCTGCTGGGCAAACTGTGAGTGCCCTGCTTTAACAGGGGGGTTGGACTGGATGGTCTCCAGAGCTCCTTTCCAACCCTAACATGCTGGGATTCTGTGACATCTGAAGGGGGCCTACAGGAAGGCTGGGGAAGGATTATTTACAAGGTCCTGCAATGACAGGACAAGGGGCAATGGGCTTAAACTGGCAGAGGGGAGATTGAGACTGGATGTTAGGAGGAAGTTCTTTACAGTGAGGGTGGTGAGGCACTGGAACAGGTTGCCCAGGGAGGTTGTGGATGCTCCCTCCCTGGATGTGTTCAAGGCCAGATTGGATGAGGCCTTGAGTAACCTGTACTAGTGGGAGGTGTCCCTGTGTATGGCAGGGGGTTGGAACTAGATGATCCTTGAGGTCCCTTCCAACCTTACCATTCTATGATTCTATGATTCTATGATTCTATGATTCTATGATTCTATGACATTTTGTTCCATCTTGCCTCTCCACTGGGATGCAGCAGTGTGGTGGTGGTGGTGATGTGGAGTGTTTGGAGCCAGCCCTTGGCTGTGGGATAGTGAAAACTGATGTACCAGTTACCAAGAGTAGGGAGATGGAGCACTGGGGTGGTGCACTGTTGGGGCTGTGTGTGCACTGTTGAGGGGAGTCCTTCTTCACCCTGTGAGCAGAGTGGCCCTGATGGTGCTGGGATGTTTGCAGGGGCCTGGGCAGGCTCAGCTGGATGCCAACCTGGGCTCAGCACAGCACAGGGAGCAGGTGGAGAGTGTGGCTGGCTGCATCCCCAGCCCCTCTGGCCATCATCAACCTTGCTCAGGTGTTCGGTCAGTGTGACCCTGACCAGCACGGCAGTGGGGGGTGGGGGGTGTCAGGCAGCGGACACCCGAACCGTGGCCTCGCAGGGTCGCTGGCTCCATGGCCCCCTGCTGCCACCGCCGCGGCGAGGGGCAGGTGTCCCCAGCCAGGGCTTTCCCTGCAGGGCTGCCTTCGAAGCAGCCATCAGAACGAGTTAATGTAAGCTCGAGCACAAGCCAGACCACTCATCAGGGTGCTGGGGTCCCAGCTGCCAGCTGAGCTGGGGCAGCACCAAGCCGCTTTGCCCTGTCCTTGGCTGGGCAGCGGTGCTGGGGCACTGTGGCTGCCACCTGCCTGCTCCGGGGATGCTGCAGCCCTTGGAGTGCTTGGTGACTCATTGCTCGCCTGGGAGATGAAGCAGTAGGGTGGGGGTGGCTGTGCTGCTGCTCCTCAGGGAGCTGAGCTGGTGCAGGGCTGGGCAGCGCTGCAAAAAGCAGAGCTCTGGCTGCTCCCCAACCGGTGCTGGGGAGCGGAGTGCTCCAAGGAGAGGAAACTGCCCTTGGCCACCCAGTTTGGTGTCAGGAGTGGGGTGCAGGGAGGCATGGGCTGCAGGGTCTCCTCTGTCATCCTGGGTGGAGTCCTGGAGTCATGGAATTCTTTGGGTTGGAAGAGGCTTTTCAGATCATGGAGTCCAGCCCTTAACCCAGCACTGCCAGGCCACCAGGCTGGGCTCTCCTGCTCCTCTCCATCCTCACACCTTTCTCTGAGCCTCCAGTGCTCCTCCTGTGCTATTGTCCTTCCCTAACACTCCAGCTCCTCCTCCACCCTCTCACACCCTCTCTCTTTCCCAGCCAGGCAGTTTAATTAATGTACTAATTATGGTGTCTGCACCATGTCCTTGGGAAGGTGACTTGGCTCCTCTGTGCTAACAGAGCCACTGTCACAACAAACACCATGGCACACTTGCTGCTCATGCATCAAGCCCAGACAACCACTGCAAGGCTTTGGCCAGGCAGGACCACCAGCATCCTTCTGCCCATCCCATGGTACTGGACCTGCTCCCAGCAGCATCCTCTGTCCCTGTCCAAGGTGGTCCTGTCTTGCTTGATGCAATCCTTAGGTGTTCAAGAAAGGTGTGGACGTGGCACTTTGGGACACGGTTTGATGGCCACGGTGGTCTTAGCTTGATGGTTGGACTCAGTGACCTTAGAGGTCTCTTCCAACTGAAACACTTCTATGATTTCCCCTTCAAAACTCCATGTTCCACATAAAACAGCTCTGTGCTGGCCAAACAGCCCCCAGGTGGGACTGGGCACTTGCTTGGAGCTGGGGAGAGTCATTGCAGCTGGACAACAATAAAAACCCCAAACATTTTTCCTACTTCTCTGGACTATGGAAGAACAACCCCAGAGAGGTTGTGGAGTCTCCTTCTCTGGAGCCTTTCCAGGCCTGTCTGGATGTGTTCCTGTGTGCCCTGAGCTAGACTGACTGGTCCTGCTCTGGCAGGGGGGTTGGACTCAATGATCCCTTTGGGTCCCTTCCAACCCCTACCATCCTGTGACCTGGAGCTTTGGGGCTTGGCCTTAACCCTATCATTCCCATGTGCTTGCTTTTCCCAGACTCTCTTTCATAGAACTGGTTGGAAAAGCCCTCTAAGATCATCGAGTCCAACCATCAACCCCTCACCCCCATGGCCACTAAATCATGTCCCCAGTTGCTATGGCCAGAGGTTTCTTCAGCACCTCCAGGGACGGTCACTCCACCATCCCTGGGCAGCCTGTTCCAGTGCCTCTTGCAGGGAACAATAATGAGGCTGGGTTCTTTCTTTTTTTTTTTTTTTCCCTTTTGCCAGGCAGTGAGGACCCATCCCTGGGAAGCTCCCAGGCTGGATCACTGTTTGCCTGTGTGGTGCTTTCCGTGGCTGAGCAGCACGTTCCTGTGTTGTCAGGGAACAGAAGACAGGATAATTAAATTGCCCTTTTCCCAGCAAAATGTCCCCGTCTGGGCACAGCAGCAGCGGGGCTGACTGTGGCCTGGTGCCAGTCACACATGGCTCAGTGCTGGGGGAAGGTGTGAAAAGCACCAGGGAGGTGGTGGTTAAAGGGGGAGTGTGGGCTGAGATTGATATTTGTTGTCCCTCAGAAGGAGAGGCACAACCGGCAGCGCTTGGAGGGAGGGATGCTGTGGAGGGATCTGGGATGCTCCCGACTGTAATTTCCATCCTTTAAGCTGCTGGAGAGCAGCAGGGGCTGCTGAAGGGCTTGGGGTGAGGATAATCAAGATATTCTTGTCCTTAAGCCTCTCAAGTGGTGCATGTCTTATAAAGGGCTCCGGCTGTCGAGCCCGACAGCACCGGGCTGGGGGTGGTGGGGCTGGGGCTGTCACGGCATGGTAGGGGCTGTCATGATGATGGAGACTCCCTTTTTGCAAAGAGAAGATAAGGGGTGATGGGGATCAGTTACTGCTGGGGAGATTCCCATTGGAATCCAGAAGTAAGTTGTTCTCCATGAGCAGAGTTGGACTTTGAAGTTGTCTCCCAGGGGAAGGAGTGGAGTCCCCTACATGGACACTTCTAGGGCTCAGCTCATTTCAACTATATTAGTGGGAGGTGTCCCTGCCTAAGGCAGGGGATTGGAGCTATATGATCCTTGAGGTCCCTTCCAGCCTTACCATTCTGTGATTCTAACTCTGGAAAGGTTGGACCAGGTGATCCTTGAGGTCCCTTCCAACTTGGCATTCTATAATTACTGGGGCTGGGGTGGGGGGCAGTGGGACTGGCTGGAATGGGGCTTTTGTCCCCCTGAGAGCAATAAGAGAATCATGGAAACATAGATTTGTAGAAGGGTTTGGGTTGGAAGGGACCTTAAGGATCATCCAGTTCCAGACCAGGATGCTCAGGGCATGTCAGGTACCTTCAGTGCAGTTAGGGTTACTTACATAGAGGCTCAGTTAAAGATGCCTATGGGTGTGTGGAATGGGTGGGTGCATCTTGAGTGAGTGTATGGGATGGATGGGTGCAGCTTGGTTACTGTATGGGATGGATGGGTGCAGCTTTGCTGTCTGCTGGCACCCTCCAATAGCAGAGAGCCAGCAGGGAAATGCTCCCAGCCCCAGGAATCCATCCCAGCACATCTCCTGGGGAGTAATGGGGCTGCCTCACCACCTCGTGTCTGCTTGTCTCTCCTGCCAACCCTGTCCCCTTCTGGACTGATGGGATGCTCCCTCCCTGGGGCAGAGTAGGGCTAATTAATGAAACAGCTCTAACGAGCTCATGGCAACCTCGTGTAAAGGTAGAACCTTTGCCACCTTTCCTCATCTGCTTTCTTCTCTCCTTTCCTCCTCCTCCAGTGCCTGCCAGCCCAGGTCCTCAGATCCATCAGTGTTATTGCTTTGCCTTCAGCTATAACCCTGCTAGTTGACTTCCACGAGCTGGCTCTTGCTGGCTGTTGTCTCCCTTTCCCTCCCCACCCCTGAAATATTAACACCACAAATCACAAGTGACAGCCACTGGGCTGGAGCCCCCTCCCCGGGTCACTCACACACCGCCCAGGAGGAGGTGGCAGAGGAGGGGTGGGACACGTGGTGGGGTCGTGCCTCACCTCAGGAGCTGTGCTTTGCTCCCAGGGCAGAGAAGAAAACAGTGAACTCCTCATTTGAAGAGGGGCAAGAGCATCCAGATTGGACCTCCTGGGATACAAGCTCCTTCCTATCCCTCCTTGTGTCCCACTCTGGTGTCCCTGGCCATGGTGTTTTTCCCTTCCCCATCCACCCACATCCTGCTTGGCCATGAGCTCTCCTGCACAAACCCAGGACCAAGCCTTGAGGTGCAGAGCTGGGCTGAGGAGGAGTTGTGCTCCCCTGGGCACATCTGTGCCCCCTGTGTGGGATGCAGGTGGGCAGCGGTGGGGAGCCGAGGCTGGCAACTTGGTGTTGCTCCTCTGGCTTTGGGAGGTGGTGTGAGGCTGCTCACATGAGGATGAGGCAGGAGCAGCAGATGCAGAGGGGATTAAGAGCTGCTTTGCACACCTGTGTGCAGGCACACAGCAGGGTGGGCAGGGCTGGGCACCACAGGACGTGCACAAGCGTCACACCCTCGCTCTGCAGAGGGTGGACAGAAGCAGGTGGAGAAGCAGAGGAGAGATGTGGGCATGGGGCTGGCCCATCCAAAGCTGCTCAGGGCAACAACTCCTCTTGCTGGGCTTAGCAGCACTGACCCATGTGGCTGCAGCCACCCAGGGGTGAGTTTTGCAGAGCAGAGGGAAAGGGCAGCAGTATGGGGCAGTCTTCAACAAGCGGTGAGCCCTGGTAGGGTCTCTCCATGCCTCAGTTTCTTTCTGCCCCCCCAGCAGTGAAACAGGAATGGGATGGCTGTGGCTGGCTGGGAGGGTGGCTGCTCATGCTGGATGCATCCTCATGCACCAGATCTTTCTGAATCACATCCTGCTGTGGCAAGCAGCATCCTGGTCCCTCCTGTTGCCCCACACCTTCCCTGGAGAGACAGGTGGGAGAGCAGGAGCTGACCAAGCTCTGTGGTTTTTGCAGTGGAAAGCATAAAATTGTGGAATTGTGGAATCATTTGGGGGGAGCTTTCAGATCACTGCCATTAGCCCAGCACTGCCTGCTCACCACCAAACCATGGCTCTCAGCACCACATCTCCATGGCTTTGCAGCCCCTCCAGGGATGGGGACTTCACCACTGCCCTGGGCAGCAAGGAAAAGAGGAGAGGTGGAACTCAAAGGTAGCAACAGTGAAAAAAGGAAAGGTGGAGCTTGAAGGTAGCAGCAGTGAGGAGAGGTGGAACTCAAAGGCAGCAGCAGTGAGGAGAGGTGGAACTTGAAGGTGGCAGCAGGGAAAAGAGGAGAGGTGGAACTTGAAAGTAGCCACAGTGAAAAGAGGAGAGGTGGAACTAGAAGGTAGCAGCAGTGAGGAGAGGAGAGGTGAACTCAAAGGTAGCAGCAATGAGGAGAGGAGAGGTGAACTCAAAGGTAGCAGCAATGAAAAGAAGAGAGGTGAACTCGAAGGTAGCAGCAGTGAGGAGAGGAGAGGTGGAACTCGAAGGTAGCAGCAATGAGGAGAGGAGAGGTGGAACTAGAAGGTAGCAGCAATGAGGAGAGGAGAGGTGGAACTCGAAAGTAGCAGCAGTGAGGAGAGGAGAGGTGGAACTAGAAGGTAGCAGCAGTGAGGAGAGGAGAGGTGGAACTAGAAGGTAGCAGCAGTGAGGAGAGGAGAGGTGGAACTAGAAGGTAGCAGCAGTGAGGAGAGGAGAGGTGAACTCGAAGGTGGCAGCAGTGAGGAGAGGAGAGGTGAAGTCGAAGGTGGCAGCAATGAAAAGAGGAGAGGTGGAACTCGAAGGTAGCAACAGTGAGGAGAGGAGAGTTGGAACTCAAAGGTAGCAGCAGTGCTGTTCAGGGCAAAGGCAGAGGTGGCTTTGCTGTTCTCTCAGCTCCCCCCAGCCATGCATTTACAAGGTCTGTCTGTGCATGGAGAAAGCTGTGCTGATGCCACCCCCCAGGACAGACTTTGGGAAGGGCTGTGGCACGCGACGGTCGCCGCTGTCCCCGGGAGCAGCCAGCTCCAGCTCTGCAGATGACCTTCCCTCTCCAGTGACCTTCATGCCCATCAGCCTCAGCTCTGCTGCTTTTCAACATCCTCAGGATGCCAGCAGTGGCAGTGGCTGGGGTGTGAGGCTGATCCCATGGGATGCTGCCAGGGCACGGGGAGGGGGTGGGGGGGGCTCAGCCAGGGTGAGTGGTGTTATAGGCAGAGCTGGGGGGAGCTGGGGTGGGGGCACTGGGCTGGATGATTCAAGGGAGCTGGGGTGGGGGCACTGGGCTGGATGATTCAAGGGAGCTGGGGGTGGGGGCACTGGGCTGGATGATTCAAGGGAGCTGGGGGTGGGGGCACTGGGCTGAATGATTCAAGGACTTCAGCTCAGCTAGCAGAGGTTAAAAGGGGAGTTTGTGATCCGTGGGGAGAATCATTAATGGTGACCTTTGCTGGTGGTGCTGCTCTTTAGCCTCCCCCTTGCCCCATCCCCATTCACCTGCTTCTGTAAGCAGGAGGAAACCATTCCAGAGGGAGAAGGGAAGGATGGGGTGGGGGTGGCTGTGCCAGAGCTGCCTGCCAAGGAACATCCATTCAGTGTTCCTTAGGGAAATAAAGCTGTAACTGGCACGGGCAGTATGGATGGATTAGGTGTCCCCAGAGCTCTTGGAGATGGGTGCTGCTCACCCTGGGGAAGGTGCTGCTGTGCCTCCTGCTGCACAGGTTGTTTAGGTGGCAGTGTGAAGATCATACAGACCTAGAATGGTTTGGGCTGGAAGGGACCTTCGAGATCATCCAGTTGCAAGTCCCCACCATGGGCAGGGATAGAGAATCACAGAACTTTAGAGGTTGGAAGGGACCCTCCCACTAGTCCAGGTTGCTCAAGATCCTTGCATGCATGGAATGGCTGCTTCCCAGGGTCTCCCCATCAGCTTGGCTCCAGCTCTTCAAAGGCCTCCTGGGAGATGTTTTGATGTTACCAACTACAACAGCCATTGCTGTTTTGGTAGACAGTGAGGGGGTTTGCCTTCTTTACCCTGTTCCATCTTGACTCTGTGCCACACCGTGGGATGGGCATCACCTGGTGCAGCACTGCAGAAGTGAGCGTGGAGCATGCAGGAAATCCTTCAACTGCCACCCAGGCATCACTGGAGGGGGTTTGGACCAATGCACTGCCAGCTGCTCATCTGGAAGGGCTCTGAAGCATCCCTTGAGTGGAAGCATGCCCCAACCTCTTCATAATCATTCCCACAGATGTCCAGGGAATATTAGCAGTGCTGAAAGGAAATGGGTGGCAAACCAGCAACACTGAGGCCTCCCCAGTGCTGCACTCAAGGCGTGTGGCACATCCTGAAGTGTTGGAAGCCTGGAACGTGCCAAGCTGGTGGATGCCTGAGCTGCCCATCAGATGGATTACAAATGAGCATAGCCATCAGCCCACCTGGGATCCCTCAATTCCCATGAGCTGCCAATGTGGAGGCATTTGTAGGGCACCTGGGTGAACTCATCGGTGCTTTACTGCTGTGCTCTCAACCCCATGCCACCCATAGAGTCATGGAATGGTTTGAGCTGGAAGAGACCTTCAAGATCATCCAGTTCCAACCCCCTGCTGTGGGAGGGACGCCTCCCACCAGCCCATGTTGCTCATCCAGGCTGGCCTTGAACACCTCCAGGAAGGGAGCATTGACAGCCTCACTGGACAACCTTTCCCAGTGGCTGTGGCTGTGCCAGCCCTATTTCTGCCCCATGTGCCAACCAACCTGACCCTGGACTGAATCTGCAAGAAACCCTCCTGTTTCCCTGTGGTTGTTCACTGCTTGGATGTGCTCCAAAGCCCATCAACGGTCCTGGAAGCTATTCTCAGACAGCTCCATCTGAGAAAAGAAAGTGTTGGAATGCCTCAGGGAATGCTGTTTTTCCGAGATGTTTGCCTGGGCCACAGTTGGGAAGAGTTCCCTGATTTTGGTGACAGGCCAGTTTGCTCTCTGAAGTTCAGTTCACCCAGGAAACAGCCAGTGTTTGGGCACCAAATGAGGATGGAATGGCCCTGAGGGAGTGGCTTAGCCATGGTGGCCATAGGTGCCACCATGCCTGTGCCCCAACCCTGTCCTGGGTTGCAGGAGAGCAGTGGGGTGAGTTTTGTCCACCTCAAACCTTGGTTGGGCACCTGTGTGTTAGCTGCAGGAACCTCCTTGGGTCCATGGGAAGCACCAGGAGGTGGATTTTGGGCTACTGGTGACCTGGCACACTGGGCAGAGCCAAGGAGGAATGTGTGTGGTGCCTGTCCCAGTGAACATGGCAGCCAGCTTGGGGGGCCTGGGGGGACCCCCACACTCGCTTGCTGCAGCCAGAGCAGGGCTTTGGTGGGCAGAGCCAAGGAGGAATGTGTGTGGTGCCTGTCCCAGTGAACATGGCAGCCAGCTTGGGGGGCCTGGGGGGACCCCCACACTCGCTTGCTGCAGCCAGAGCAGGGCTTTGGTGGGCAGAGCCAAGGAGGAATGTGTGTGGTACCTGTCCCAGTGAACATGGCAGCCAGCTTGGGGGGCCTGGGGGGACCCCACACCTGTTTGCTGCAGCCAGAGCAAAGCTTTGCTGGGTACAGCCACCCGATGCTGGGTTTGTTTCTGCACCTGAGCACAGATGTTGTGGGGCACATCTGACTTGCAGGCAAATTCCCTGATGTTTGCTTCCTCTCCAGCTCTGGGTCCTTTCCTTGGCTCACAGCAAACATCCATTTTTATCCCACTTGCAGTCCATTATCCCCAGTTTATCACTGGCCTCCCATCGGGACCGGCTGTGCAAATACACCAGGGAAGGAAGCGGCTCCGGGCTGCAGATCCCTACTGGGAGCAGTGGCTGTGCTGCTGGTGCTTCATGCTTCTGCCCAGTGGCTTTGCTGTCACCAGGGCAGCTGGATGTGCTGGGGAGTGTCACCCCTCGCCCAGGGCACCCCCAAATGTCTTTGCTGTACTGAAGACAGATGGAAGTTGTGAGTCGTGCCTAGGTGTAACGTAGACATTTGTATCCCTTGCGTAAGGGCTGCACAGTGAGATGGTGTCAGGGGTGGTGCTGGGGCATCTACAGCTTGGCTGCTGCATGGTGGCAGGCTGCTGGAGGACCATAAAACCACCTGCTGGTGTGACTGGAGAAGAGGAAACTGAGGGGAGACCTCAGCTGAAAAGAGGTTGGAGTGAGGGGTGAGTTGGGCTCTGCTCCCTACTATCAGGGGACAGAAGGAGAGGAAATGGCCTCAGCCTCAGGGGAGGTTTAGGTTGGGCATGAGGAAAGGTTTCTTTGCTGCAAGGGTGGTCAGGGATTGGAACAGGCTGCTCAGGGAGGTGGTGGAACCACCATCCCTAGAAGCACTCAGAAGATGTGGGCATGGCCCTTTGGGACATGTTTTAGTGGCTGTGGTGGTGCTGGGTTGGCAGTTGGGTTTGCTGGGCTGAGAGGTCTTTACCAACCAAAACAATTCTGGGATGCCATGACCTGTGTCCTGCAGTGCTGGGACCTGCTGCCTGGGGGAGTTTGGGATGGCTGTGGGCAGCTGGAGTTGGCTCACTTGAGGGGCCAGCTGCATTGTCCCAGGCTGTCCAGGAGATATGGGATCTATGTCTGGAGACTGGGGGCTTGCTGAAGACCCTCTCCAGGTTGCCCACCTGGGTGACAGCACACAAGAGTTTCTATGGTGACCTCCTCTCCCTGCCTTGTTGAAGAGACTCCCTTCCCCAAGCCCACACTATGGTGGAACCTGCAGCTCCTTGCTGAGCATCCCAGAGGCTGAGAGAGAGGCATGGACAGGGCTGATTCCTACAGTACCCTACATGAGGTGTTTCCTATGGCACCCTGGCACTGGGGTACCCACTATGAAGCACCCTAGAGTGGCAGCTGCAGAGGAATGGGGGCAGATGGATGCTCATCATACTTGGTGTGGGATAAGACCAGGGAGAACTCTGTGCTTTTGGCTTTGCCTTCTCTTGATGGTTGGACCTGATGGTCTTGGAGGCCTTTTCCAACCTTAATGGTTCTATGAGTCTGTGTTGGGGGATTCCATCTTCTGTGGTTCTGTGTTCTATGTCTGACTCTATGAGTCTGTCTCCTATGGTTCTATGATTCTATGACTATCTTCTATGGTTCTGTACTTTTGTGAGTCTGTTTTCTATGATTCTATGTTCTGTGACTCCTTCTAGGGTTCTGTGAGTCTGAGTCTGTGGTTCCATGTTCTATGGTTCTGTGTTCCATGACTCTGACTCTGTGAGTCTGTCTCCTATGATGCTATGATTCTATGACTCTATCTTCTATGGTTTTGTGATTTTATGAGTCTGTTTTCTATGGTTCTGTGTCCTGTGACTCCTTCTAGGGTCCTATGAGTCTATGATTCTATGTTTCAGTGGTTCTGTGTTCTATGACTGACTCTATGAGTCTGTCTCCTATGGTTCCATGATTTTATGATTCTATTTTCTATGGTTCTGTGAGTCTGTTTTCTGNTATGGTTCTATGATTCTATGACTATCTTCTATGGTTCTATGATTTTATGACTCTATTTTCTATGGTTCTGTGAGTCTGTTTTCTATGATTCTATGCTCTGTGACTCCTAGGGTTCTGTGAGTCTATGCTTCTGTGGTTCTGTGTTACATGACTGACTCTATGAGTCTATCTTCTGTGGTTCTATGACTGCCTTCTATGGTTCTATGACTGCCTTCTATGGTTCTATGACTCTCATCTTCTATGATTCTGTGCCTGTATCTTCTATGAGTCTCTCTTCTGTGGTTCCATGTTCTGTGTTACATGACTCTGACTCTATGAGTCTATCTTCTATGGTTCTATGCCTCTATCTTCCATGACTCTATGAGTCTCTCTTCTATGGTTCCATGATTTTAGGAGTCTATTTTCTGTGATTCTTTGTTCTGTGGTTCTTCATTAGCTGGGTCTTGCAGACAGCACCACAGCAGCATCATCGCTGCTGGAGGAGGAAGATGTTGCAAAGCAAACCAGGAACCAACAGCAGCCACCACTCTTCCCACCAAGCCTGCCTGGTAGCTGTGCAGGCAACCTGGCAAAGTGGCCGAGGCTTCCCTGCTGGAGAAGGAGACAAAAATAATAATAGTAGTAATAATAATAGTCTCCAAGCCAAAAAACTCTGGGAGCTGCTGGGAGCTTATTTATCCCAGCAAAGAAAAAGTCTCTGTTCCCTGCCTCTCCTCAGTGCCTGTTTATCACACACACAAGGGGATGGAGAAAATGTTCCATGTGTTGGGTACAGCCATCAACCCACACAGAGGATAAATTAAGACCTTTTACATGCGAGGGCTCCTGAAATAAACCCCACACAACACACACACACAAAGGAGAGAGCAGCTCTGGGTCTGCCCTGGCACGCTGCCTTTCCCTGGCTCTGTCCCTGTGTCCTGGCCAACTCTGGCTCCCGTTCAGGAATTCCACATTATCTCCAAGCGTTTCCAGCTTCCTCAGCAGGGAACAGCTCTGCTTCTGTCTTCCTGCAGCCACATCTGGAAAGTGTTAGGCCAGGGTGTCAGCCGTCAGAGCCGGGTGGCTGGCATCTGCTCCCCCACTCCTGCCGCGCTTGCCTGCAGCCCTGCCAACCTCCAGCTGCCTGCCCCCTGGGGGGCTGTGGGGCTGATTTGGGAGAGTTTGGAAGGAGCTTTTCTAGCTGCCATGGGGATGGAAGAGAGAGATGTGGTTTGCAAGGGTTGATCTTAGAATCCCAGACTGGTTTAGGTGGGAAGGGACCTTTAAAGCTCATCCAGTCCAACCCCCCTGCAGTCAGCAGGGACATCTGCAGCTAGGGCAGGTTGCTCAGAGCCCCAAACAAGCTGGCCTGGAGTGGTTCCAGGGATGGGGCATCTACCACCTCTCTGGGCAACTTGGACCAGAGTCTCACCACTTTCAGCATCAAAAATTTCTTCCTTCTATCTGGCCTAAGTCTCCCTGTTTTCATTTCAAACCACTACCTCTTGGCCCATCACTACACTCCTCCACCTTTCATATCAACCTCTTTAAGCACTGAAAGGCCACCAAAAGGTCTCCCTGGAGCCTTCTCTTCTCCAGCCTGAACAACTCCAACTCTCTCAGCCTGGCCTCACAGCAGAGGGACCCCTGTCCTTCCATCACTGCTGTGGCCTCCCCTGGCTCTGCTCCAACAGGTCTGTGTCTGTGCTGTGCTAAGGACTGGATGAAGCTTTGGCCAGCCTGATGTGTGAGTTGTGCCTGGCCATGGCAGTGGGGTTGGAACTGGATGATCCTTGTGGTCCCTTCCAACCCTGAATGATTCTGTGATTCTATGATTTGATGATTCTGTGCTTTCTGTGATTCTATGATTTTATGGTTCTATGGTTCTGTGATTTTATGACTCTATGGTTCTGTGATTCTTTGATTTTATGATTCTATGATTTTATGATCCTGTGGTTCTGTGATTCTATGATTTTATGATTCTGTGGTTCTGTGATTCTATGATCCTATGTCCCTGCCCAAGGCATCTTGAAGATCCCTTCCAACCCAGACTATTCTATGTTTCTATGATTCTCTGATTCTGTGATTCTATGACTCCAAGCTGCCCCAGCACTGCAGGGGGGGTCTCAGCAGAGGTGCAGAATCCCCTCCCTGCCTCTACTGCCCCTGCTGCTGGGGATTAGCCCAGGACACATCCGAGTCTGGGCTGTGAACACACAGTGCTGCCTCCCCTCCAGCTTTTCATCCCCCAGCATCCCAAGTCCTTCTCCAGAGGACTGCTGTGATTCCATCATCATTGATCTCTGCAGGCAGGAGCTGCTGCAGGCAAAGGATGCTCCACTGTGGTCCTCAGCTCTGCTGCCTGCTGGGAGGCAGCGAGCAGAGATGTGATGTAAATGCTCCTCTTTGCACACTCTGCAGGCACTCCCTGCCAGCTCAGGGGAGCTTTTGGCTCCTGGCCCCATTTCTGGGCTGGCAAAACCTGCAACCCTGGGCAGCAATATGCCCAGGGATGTGGTGCTACATCTGCTAAGTGCTGGGGTTTAAAGAAGGGAGCTTAGGGTGGGTGGAAACTGTGTGGTTCCCCAGTGCTGCTGGAAGGTGTCTGCACCAAGAGCCGTGGGTGTGCTTCCTTGTAGTGCCTCTGGCTTTGTCTCCCTGAGATTTCTTCTTGCTGGCAAATATTCCAGATCCATGCCCATGTCAGCAGTGATGTGGTCAGCAGGAGTGGGGAAATGATTGTCCCCCTGTGCTCAGCACTTTGAATACTGGCCTCAGTTCTGGGCCCCTCGCTCTGAGAAGGAATATTGAGGGGCTGGAGTGGATTTGGTGAAAGGCAGTGAGGAAAAATTGCTTCAAGAGTGGTCAGGGATTGGCACAGGCTGCCCATGGAGGTGGTGGAATTCCCATCCCTGGAGGAGTTCAGGAAATGTGTGGACTTTGGGATGTCGTCATGGTGGTCTTAGTTGAAGGTTGGACTCGATGATCTCGGAGGTCTTTTCCAACCCAACCAATTCTATGAGGGGGGGTACCTGGGGTGTAAAGGAACTGTCAGCTCCTCATTCCCCCAGCATAAATCCCTACTGCCTGTGGGGCACTCTCAAAGATGCTCAGGCAGATGCTGATGAAAACCAAAGAGCTCTCTCTGCAGCACACTGGTGTTTGTGGGTGCTCTCCTCTCTTTAGGGTGTTCCTGGTGGTACCCCAGTGCCTTGCTGTGGCTGGGATGGATGGCACAGGCAGACAGCAGGTGGTTTGGGGATGGATGTGCCCTTCAGAGCAGAGGACAAGGAGAAAGCAGGGCTCTTGTTTGTGAAATGAGGGTAACGACAGTGACCTGGAAGCAGGCGTGCGTGCCGTAATGTGCAATGCACTGGAGGGTCTTTAGCTGGGGAGTGGTGGTGGGACTGGTTAAATGTACCCTGACAGGAAGCAGAGAGGCCTCCCTGCAGCTGACTTTTG
>VWZE01005050.1:106937-136205 GCA_013396675.1 Eubucco bourcierii | reverse complement strand
CACCCTCATGCTGATGAACTTCCTCCTCTCCTCCAGTCTGAATCTCCCCACCTCCAGCGTTGCTCCATTCCCCCCAGTCCTGTCACTCCCTGATAGCCTAAAAAGTCCCTCCCCAGCTTCAGATACTGCAAGGCCACAAGAAGGTCACCTGGGAGCCTTCTCCAGTTTGCACAGTCCCAACTCTTTCAGTCTGTCCTCACAGCAGAGCAGCTCCAGCCCTCAGGGCATCCTCGTGGCCCTTCTCTGGACACACTCCAGCATCTCCACATCCCTCTTGTCCCAGGGGCTGCAGAACTGGGTGCAGCACTGCAGGTTGGGTCTCACCAGAGATGTCCCTGCTGAGTGCAGGGCCGGGGGGGGGGAGTTGCATGAGATGACCTTTGAGGGTCCCTTTCAACCTTGTGAGGTGCCTCAATCCCTTTACTTTGTGCCTTAAGGGTTGTGAGGTGGTCTTGGGCTGCAGGGACCCCCAAGTCATTTTTGCATGGTGTGAGGATCTCTCCTGTTTCCCACTCTGAGATGTGGCATCACCCTGGGTAGGAGGCTTTACTGGAGAGGAGCCTGGCAGTGTCCCCTGGGCTGCCTGCATTGCTTTGCTTTGTGCTTCTAGGGAGGTTTGCAGTGTCCCCAGAGGGGATAGGGACCACTGTGTCCTTTCTGCATGGTGGCTTTGTAGAGAGCAAGAACATCTACCCTTTTGCAGTGGAGTATTGCATCCTGGCTTGCTGCTTTCCCTTTTCTTGTGGCTCTGTTGTCCTTTGGCTGAGGCTGAGGCATGCCCAAGGGCTGCAGGTTGGGAAGGTTTCTGTTCCCACAGTTGAACCACCCTAGGCTGCAACAGGTCTGATTTGGACTCTCTTCTCTTTTTTCCTCTTTTTTTTTTTTTTTTTCCCCTCCCCTCATTCCCATATTGTCAAGGAGGGTGAGATGGGATGGAGAGGACAAGTGGCAAATCCATCCCTTGGTCTGGTACCACCCCAGAGCAGGCAGGAGGAGGAAACTCTCTTTTCAAGAGTTGTTTTTTTTTTTCAAATCTCTCCCACAGTTACTCCAGGTTGACCCAGCACAACCCTGCTAGGATTTCACAGCACTGGGTCTTAGATTTCTTTGCTTGCAGCATCAGACAGCAGATTGCTCAGGAGATGGTAAATGAGCTCCTCTGTGTCCTCTGCAAAGCAGGTTGAGATACCTCCTGCCCAGGCAGACATGAGGCTGGCTGGCTCCATGCTCCCAGTGATGGGGGTGCCTGGTCCCCATGAAAATGGGCAGCAAACATGGGTCAGAAGCAGCAAAGGGACCCCAGCATCCCAGGGCTCTCCTGCTCCTTGAGGGTCCTGGCACCTACTTAGGCAAATACAACCCTGTGGATTTAACCAGGCACCTTGTGCTCTGCCCAGAGACTCCAGGAAAATCAAATCCCCTAAAATGAACTTTTTTTTTTTTTTTTTTTTTTTTTTTTTTTTTTTTTCCTGCACAAGCTGTATCTTTCTGGGGTANCCTGGCAAAGTGGAATCCATCTGGAGGAATCCTCAGGGGTTTGCAACCTGTTGCTGTCTCTTTGGCTCCCTTAGCAGCCCCAAGCCCAGCTGGTGGCACCGAGAGGCAAGATGCAGCCTGGTGAAAGGGAGATTAGAGGAGAGGGGCAGGCTCCCAGCCATTCCCTGCCCCATAAAGCAACTTGGTAATTAAATTCTGCAGCTTTTATATGAATTCCAGGGCATTTTCCTTGGGCTGCAGCCATCTGCACCCCACCCTCCCTCACCTCTCCCTTTTGCTCTCCACAGCTTAGGTTTTTTTTTGCTTGCTTGATGTTAGGTGAACGCAGTGCTCCAGGGTGCAGAGAGCTGCAGTGGGTGGTGGCTGGGGTGTAGCTCCACTCCGTGCAGCTTCACTCCTGGTCTCCAGGGCCTCATCCTGCACCAGCAGCACCCTGAAGCCTGACTCTGGGATGCTTTCCCACCGTGCAGAGCCTGCACAGGCCTGGCTGACTCCACACCTCCCTGGCTGCTGCCAGCCTGAGCTTGTCAGCAGGAAATGCCAGCCAAGTGTGCCAACCTTTCTGTCCACTCTGGTGAGACTCTTCTCTCCTGCAGCAGTGTGGGGTGAGGCCATTAGGTGCTCCATCACCAGGGCTGCAGGCCAACCTCTCACAGGTGTCTGCTGGGAGAACCAGTCCCACTTGCAGCCATTTCTTGCTTCTCTTTCCCAGTTCTTCCCAGTTTGGGGACGTGTTAGGGTGCAGAGCTCAGCCTCACGTTTAGACCACAAATGTTCTTGCAGCTCTGTGGTTGTTCAGGGAGGTATTGGCTGCATCTCCCCATGTGCCTCTTGCTACTTCATCTTCCTCCATCTCTTCCTCCTTGAGGTGCCTGGGAGTGCAGCAGTAGTCCACCTGGACCTGACTCTCCTGGATGAGGTGGACCACCCCCTCCCAGGCTGTGTCCTGTTGAACTCTGAAGTTTGGGATCTGGAGGTGCATTTCCAAAGCCAAGAAACCCAACGTGCTGGTGGGTTGTAGACATATCTTTAAGCCCCTGAGCTGATGGAGGATGCCTCAGTGCTGGGAGCCTTCCCTTCCAAAGAACTTTCCCCAGAGAGGACATCAAGAATCTCTGGATTCAGCACAGAGGAGCAGATGTTGTTCAGAAAGACTTTTGATCCAGGTAGCAGGGCTGGGGAGGGTCTGTCCTGTGGGAATGATCCTTGGCTTTGGGCACTGCATTCCCTCTGTGACTCTACAGAGTGGAAAAGCCAGAGGAAAGCTCCCTCCCACCACAGCTTTTTCATCCTCCATCCTCTGCCTCTGCCTGTTGCTGGGATGTCTCCTAAGCAGGCTATTCCTGCCCAGGTTGGTGGGGAGAGTTGAGGCTGGGAGTTTGAACAAGTCCAAGTGGCAGGCTCTGCACTTCAGCCACAACAACTCCAAGCAGTGCTACAGACTGGGGACAGAGTGGCTGGAGAGCAACCAGGCAGAGAGGGACCTGGGGATGCTGGTTGGCAGCAGTGTGCCCAGGTGGGCAACAGAGCCAATGGCATCCTGGCCTGGAGCAGGAGCAGTGTGGCCAGCAGGAGCAGGAAGGTTCTTCTGCTCCTGTGCTCAGCACTGCTCAGGCCTCACCTTGAGTGCTGTGTCCAGTTCTGGGCCCCTCAATTCAAGAGAGATGTTGAGGTGCTGGAAGGTGTCCAGAGAAGGGCACCAAGGCTGGGGAGGGGCCTGGAGCACAGCCCTGTGAGGAGAGGCTGAGGGAGCTGGGGGTGTGCAGACTGCACAAGAGGAGGCTCAGGGCAGAGCTCATTGCTCTCTGCAGCTACCTGAAGGGAGGTTGTAGCCAGGTGGGGTTGGGCTCTGCTGCCAGGCAGCCAGGGACAGAAGAAGAGGACACAGCCTCAAGCTGTGCCAGGGCAGGTTCAGGCTGGAGGTTAGGCAGAAGTTCTTCTGAGAAAGAGAGATTGGCATTGGAATGGGCTGCCCAGGGAGGTGGTGGAGTGCCCATGCCTGGAGGTGTTTGAGAGGAGGCTGCATGAGGCACTCAGTGCCAGGGGTTAGTTAATTAGAAGGTGTTAGGTGATAGGTTGAGCTCAATGATCTCAGAGGTCTTTTCCTGCCTGGTTGATTCTGTGATTCTGTGAGATGATAGCTTGGGCTGGATGATCTCAGAGGTCTTTTCCCACCTGAGTAATTCTGTGGTTCTGTGGGAGGAGGCAGCAGGAAGGCTGCTGGAGCTGCTGGCAGCTGCCATCTGGGCTCTGGTGTCAGCACAGCTGAAGGCAGAGGAGGTGGGAAGCCCCAGACACCTGCAGCTGGGCTAATAAGTATTTATTGGGAGGTGACAAAGTTTCTTCTCCATGAAGCCAAGTGAGCAGAAGGAAGATGGTGAGGTGGTGACAGGGTGTGCTTTTTGGTGTGGGTTTGGTTTTTTGTTTTTCCCCTCTGAGGCTTTACTGTGGGGATGTTGAAACCAGCAGCTGAGGGACCAAAGGATGTCGCAATTCATTTCCCAACGTGGGCTGTGTGACGTCAGGGGGCACAGGGAAATGTCCTCCCCCCTCTCCCTTTGGTGAGCAAGGGCCAGGCATGAGGCACTGTGGTCCTGCAGGACTGTGATAAGTCAGCTGGGGGATGGGGGTTGGCCCCTGGTCATGGGTGGGATGTGATGGCAGGGGCTGGGAGCTGGGGAGGGTGCAGCAAGCTTGTGGTCAGGCTGTGATGTGGGAGATGAGTAGGCTGAAGTTTAATTGTTCTCCAGAAAGGAGAAGTGAAGGGAGGAGGGGAGGTGACCCTGCCTGGGATGGCTGCTGTCACCTTGCAGTGTCTCCAGGCTCCACTGGATCACAGCTTCATAGACTGCTAGCGGTTGGAAGGGACCTCCAGAGATCAGCAAGTCCAGAGCAGGATCACCTGGGATGGGTCACAGAGGAATGTGTCCAGATGGGTCTTGAAAGCCTCTAAAGAAGGAGATTCCACAGCCTCTCTGAGCAGTCTGTTCAGGGCTGCACCACCCTCACAACCAAAGAAGTTTTCCTCCCTGTTGAGATGGAACCTCCTGGGTTCCAGTTTGTGTCCTTTGTCCTGTCACAGGACATCATGGAAAAGAGTGACCCCTTCTTCTTGACACCCACCCCTCAGATATCTATAAACATTAATAAGATCATCTCTCAGTCTTCTCTGGTGCTTGGAGTGGGGACAGAGTGGATGCCCCAGGCACTAACCTCATCCAAAGCTGTCCCAATCCTCCTGGGCAAACAGAAACTGCTTTGGTTTCTGCCCTGGTCCCCTCTGTGGGTGATTCAAGGAGGAGAAGCTTCCTGTATTTGTGCTTTAGGGACTTTTGGGGACATCTGGGGACTTTCTCTGTCTAAGATCAACATCCAGTGGGGTTTCCCTGGGTGCTGGGGATGATGTGTGCTGGAGGGAGCAGGGATGAGCTGATCTGCTGGGGATCTGTTAAAGCCTCCCTGCTCCATGGTGGGGTTCAGCTCAGCCTTGGTCAGCAGCTCTTCTGCTGCTCTCTTGTTCCTCTTAGCATGCCAACATCTAACCCTGATACCCATCTCTGTGGCCAAAGCCCACTAGAGAGGAGGCGTGGTGTGCAGTGGTGCTGAGCTGTGGGAAGCCCAGTGTTTAGCCCAGGGTGGGCTGGGGGCTGGGGGTTTGAGGACCTTCCCTTGTCCTGAAGCTGCTGCTGCTGAGCCCTGTCTTGCAAAGCTGCTCGTGGTACCTCCAGCTGCAGAGGCCAAGCTGGGCAGCTCTGTGCCAGTGACTCAGTATCTTCTGGCTTTGCAGGAAGCTGCTGCTGGAGATGCTGATGTGTGTGGGCTGGGCCACATCCTGCAGCAGCTCAGCCACACTGGAGCAGGAGCTCTGGATTCAGCAGGGTGTGGGAGTCAAACCCCATGGGATCCAGGTGGCACTTCGGGATGCTGTGGCTGGCAGAGCTCCTGCTTGGGGTCAGCTTAAGCACCAAGAGGTTTTGGTCTTGATTTTGTTTGTGCAAAGAGGTTTTTAGCAGAGGAGAAGGAAGGCAGAGCTGTGCTGGGCATGAGAGCTGTTTCCAGGGCAGCTTGTCTGGCTGTCCTCTTCCTCTCTGTGTCCTGAGGAGGTCTGTGGCTTGGCTCTCATTGTGTCTCAGTTCCCTCTCTCTTTCCAGGCTTCAAAACCTGCTGGTAAGGCCCAGGTGGAGGGATGATGCTGTGAGATGATTTTCCCACTGTGAGATCTTCCCTTCCTCGCTTAGCAGCCAGCTCCTCTGCAGGCATCTTGAGCCAAAAGCTTGATGTGAGCCTTCCTGAGCCAGAGTTCCTGGCTCTGTGGGCCATAGAATCATAGAATTATTGAGTGGGCTGGGCTGGAAGGGACCTTTAAAGGTCACCTAGTCCAACCCTCCTGCAGTCAACAGGGACAGCTTCAACTAGAGCAGGTTGCTCAGAGCCCCACACAAGCTGACCTGGGGTGGTTGGAGGGATGGGACAGCTCCCACCTCTCTGGGCAACCTGGGTCAGGGTCTTACTGCTCTCAACATCAAAAATTTCTTCCTTCTTTCCAGTCTAAATATCCTTCTTCTCGTTTAAACCATCACCCCTTGTCCTGCCACAGGAGCCCATGCTAAAAAGTCTGTTCCCAGCTTTCTTATCATAGAATGGTAGAAAGCATTGGGTTGGAAGGGACCCTCAAAGGTCTTCTTGTCCAACTTACCAGCCCCTTCAAGCACTGAAAGGCCAACAGAAGCTCTCCCCAGAGCCTTCTCTTCTCCAGGCTGAACACCTCAAACTCTCTCAGCCTTTTCCAAGGTGCTGCAGCCAGCAGCATCCTGCCTGCTGTGCAGGTTTCTCTCCACTGCCTGAGGCTTCTTCCAGCCTTCTGGTCCTTTGCTTTTGTAGAGTGAGGAACCCTCCTCCCTGCCTCTCCACCACTTGCTCATCCTCACTGTGACTGCACGTGGAAATGGGCTGAGTGAAACCAAACCTAGGGTATCCTAGAATCCTAAAGTCATAGAATCACTCAGGGTTGGAAGGCACCACAAGGAGCAGCCAGTTCCAACCCCCCTGCCATGCCCAGGGACACTCTACCCTAGGTCAGGCTGTCCAGAGCCTCATCCAGCCTGGCCTTAAACACCTCCTCGGGCAACCCCTTCCAGACTCTCACCACTGTCAGATGAAGAACTTCCTCTTCACAACCAGTCTCAATCTCCCCACCTCCAGCTTTGCTTCATCCCCCCCAGTCCTGTCACTCCCTGATAGCCTAAAAAGTCCCTCCCCAGCTTTCTTGCAGCCCACTTCAGATCCTGGAAGGCCACAAGAAGGTCACCTGGGAGCCTTCTCCTCTCCAACCTGCACAGCCCCAACTCCCTCAGTCTGTCCTCACAGCAGAGCAGCTCCAGCCCTCTGCTCATCCTCATGGCCCTTCTCTGGACACCTTCCAGCACCTCCACAGCCCTCTTGTCCCAGGGGCTGCAGAACTGGATGCAGTACTCCAGGTGGGGTCTCAGCAGAGCAGAGTAGAGGGGCAGGATCACCTCCCTGGTGGAACTTTTACCCACTCCAGGAGCTTGGCCAGGGAACCAAGCTGCTGAGCCCTGTGCCAGCAAGCACAGAGGGTCTGTCATGCTGTTCCACCACCCCTGTGGGGACAGGGGGAGGGTGGTGGCAGTGGCAGAGGCAGAGCTGGCAGCGACAAGAGGGGGAGGAGGGAGCCAGCAACCTGGGAGATTAATAATAGAAAACGCTGGCATCCGTTTTAGATTAGCCAGAGAAAGCTCAGTCCCCATCTCGCCCAGCATGTAACTTTAATGCTGAGATAATGAGCAATGATATTTATTTGTAAAAGATCTGCAGATATCACTGCCCAGGGAGCAGCCAGGAGCTGTCAGAGCCTGTCCTGGCCCTGCTCTGCTTGCTGGGAAGCTGTAACCCAAGAGCTCTGCTCTGGCTTTTCACGCTCCAGCTGCCTTAACCCGGCAGGGTGCATGTGGCCTCCACTCACAGCCCTGCCCAAGGTTTGCTGCTCAGGCTTTGGGGTGGGGTAGGGGTGCAGGAAAGGGCTGCAAGGATGGGGAGACTCTAAAATATCTCTGTGATGAGGATCCATCATAGCTCTGCTATAAGGACAGGCTAAGAGAGTTGGGACTCTGCAGCCTGGAGAAGAGAAGGCTTCCAGGAGACCTTGGAGTGGCCTTGCAGGATCTGAAGGGGGCTAGAGGAAGGCTGGGGAGGGACTATTGCCAAGGGCTTGGAATGGCAGGATGAGGGGAATGGGTTTGAAGTGTGAGAGGGGAGATTGAAAGTGGATGNATTCTGTGCTCCACAACCTCCCTGGAGGTGTTCAGGATCAGGTTGGATGAGGCCTTGAATGACCTGTTCTAGTGGGAGGTGTCCCTGCCTAAGGCAGGGGGTTGGAACTGGCTGATCCTTGAGGTCCCTTCCAACTTCATCATTATTCCATGATTCTATAAAAGATTGAGAGAATTGGAGGGGTTTAGTCTGGAAGAGGGCAAGGTTTGGCAGGTGGATCTCATCCATCAGTGCTAGAAGGCTGAAGGGGGATCTCATAAGGCTGAGGAGGGATCTGATCAATACTGGTCAATACTTCAAGGGTGGGTGGCCCTAGGGTGGGAGCAGGCTTTGTTCATAGGTGCCCAGTGACAGGGTAACAGGCACAAATGTGCACATCAGGAGTTCCATCTAAACATGAGGAGGAACTTCTTGAATTTAAGGGTGGTGGAGCACTGGAGCAGGCTGCCCACAGAGGTGGTGGAGTCTCCTTCTCTGGAGACATTTAAAACTCACCTAGACCTGTTCCTGTGTGACCTAGGAAAGGTGACCTTGCCTTGGACTGGATGGTCTGCAGAGGTCCCTTCCAGCCATGGTGAGATGTTTGTCTTGCAGGATGGGCTGGGAACATCCCTCAGCAACTGCAGGGCAGGCTGCTAGGATGGGATTTAAACCCATCTCTGAGCCTTTCCTTGACTGCTGTCCCCTCTCTTGGCCATCACAACTGGGGCACTGAGGTGTGCCCAGGGAGGGCTGGCAGGAAGGATGTGGGGAGGTGGTAGAGCATCAAACCAAGCTGGCAAGTGGTGTAGGGAGAACCTGTGAGTGGGCTGAGCCAGTGCTGCCTGAGGTTTTGGGGCTGTGCCAGGGTGTCTGAGGACTGGCAGCTTCTCCTGTGGCAGGACTTGCCTCCTCCTGGCTGGGTCCAGGATGGGCATTTGGGGCAGTGATGGCTTCTGCTCTGGAGAAGCTGTTGAGCCTCATGGGCACCTGGGCTCCTTCACACCCCTCAGTCTGAGGAAGCAGTTGGATCTCCTGGGGGCCCAGTTTGGAGGCAGGGCTGCTCCTGCTCCCCTTGCCCTACCTGCTTTGTTCCAAGAGGGCTGAAGGACAGACCCACCACCATGCCCAGCTTGGTGTTGTGTAACTGGGCAGGAGGCAGGCTTAGGCTGCATTTGGCAGGTGGGTGTCCCTTCCTTATTAAGCCATCCCCTGGGTAATTACTGGGTTAAGGCCTGATGAGATAATGCTTCATTATTTTTATGCTATTGGGGGATTAGGAGCAGTGGGGATTTCTCAAAGCCTTTATCTCCACTAAGGTCCTTGGGCTGCCAGGCACGTTTGCAGGTGGGTAAAGAGGACTTGGGCTCTGCCAACCTTCCAGCACCACTTCACTTGTTTTTTTGGGGGGAGGGGAGGGGTATGTGCCAGAGGCTGGGGTGAGGGATGGTGGAGGTGAGCAATGGGGAGCCCAGCACAGGGTGGGGGCTGCTCAAACCCAAGCTGCAGCAGACACTGGTGGGGCTTTGTGGTGAGGAATCTCCTTTTGATGCTGTTGCAGCCCCATTCATCACCGGGCAGGGTGTCAGGCTGCGAGCCAGGGGGAAGGAGGAGGTGACACTTGCAAATAAACAGGGAGGTGGGTGGTGTGTGCCGAGGCGGGGAGCAGAGAGCATCCTCGAAGGGGGCGGGGTGGTGCTGGGGGATTTCTCCCGTGATTAATGGCCCAGACGAGGTGGAGCTATCAGCATGGTCTTTAGAAGCTGTTTACTAACAGTGCTGTGGGGGTGCACAGGGGAAAAAACATCACCCGTGCGGCACTCCTGCATCAGCACCACCTTCCAGTCTGCTCATGCCTTTCCCCAGCAACCTCAGCCCCACTAAGGTGCTTTTATGGATGGGTTTAGGTCCTGCATCAGCACCACCTTCCAGTCTGCTCATGCCTTTCCCCAGCAACCTCAGCCCCACTAAGGTGCTTTTATGGATGGGTTTAGGTCCTGCATCAGCACCACCTTCCAGTCTGCTCATGCCTTTCCCCAGCAACCTCAGCCCCACTAAGGTGCTTTTATGGATGGGTTTAGGTCCTGCATCAGCACCACCTTCCAGTCTGCTCATGCCTTTCCCCAGCAACCTCAGCCCCACTAAGGTGCTTTTATGGATGGGTTTAGGTCCTGCATCAGCACCACCTTCCAGTCTGCTCATGCCTTTCCCCAGCAACCTCAGCCCCACTAAGGTGCTTTTATGGATGGGTTCAGGTCTCTGGAAGCAGGAATAGGGTAAAATGTACTCAGTGGGGGCTCCTGTCCTCCCCTGACACTGCCTCAAGCTGTGCCAGGGCAGGTTCAGGCTGGAGGTTAGGAAGAAGTTCTTCACAGCAGAAGTGATTGGCATTGGAATGGGCTGCCGGGGGAGGTGGTGGAGTGCCCATCCCTGGAGGCCTTTAAGAGGAGGCTGCATGAGGCATTTAGTGCCAGAGGTTAGTTAATTAGAAGGTGTTGGGTGATAGGTTGGCCTCGATGATCTCAAGAGGTCTTTTCCCACTTGGTTGGTTCTGTGATTCTGTGACTCTGCCACCCCAGCACAGCCAGCCCTGGAGCCAGAGGGCCAGAGCTGGCACCGGAGCGGGGAAGCAGGCAGGCTGGCTGCGGGCCAGGCCGTGCACTTGATCCAAACACAGCTGGAGCTGATCTGATGAAGTGAGAGGTTAAGAAGAGAGCATCTGTTATCTAAAGGGGACACACAGTGGGAAACTGTAAGCTCTTTTATTTCCCCCCCCTCCCTCGCCCAGCCCACCCCCTCCCTTCAGTGCATCATCCCTGAGTTGATTTCTGTGATTTATGGAGGGAGGTTGCGCTTCCGGGGGCGGTAATTAAGTGCCACTGTGTGAGCTTTTGATAGGCAGTGAATGATATCATGGCTTGCACGCTGGCCTGCTGCTGCTCCAGTGCTGCAGGATCTAGAGAGCATCAGGAGGGAGCTCTTCAACCCCACCAGGGAACCAGCCGCCGTGCTGCTGGGGCTGAGTGGTGGTGTGGTGTCGCTGGAGGAGGCAGGGAAGGATGCAGGCAGGGAGTGATGCAGGGAAGGATGCAGGTTGTGGTAGGATGAGAGGGAATGGATTGGAGCTGGAGGAGGGCAGATTGAGACTGGAGATTAGAGGAGGAATTCTTTACGGGGAGGGGAGTGAGACACTGGCACAGGTTGCCCAGGGAGGCTGCGGATGTGCCCTCCCTGGAGGTGTTCAAAGCCAGGTTGGATGAGGTTTTGAGCCACCTGGGCTGGTGGAAGGTGTCCCTGCCCAGGGCAGGGGGTTGGACCTACATGATCTTTGAGGTCCCTTCCAAACCTTTCTGTGAATCTATGAGATGCTTGGCATTGCTGTGGAGGCTTGGTTCAGGAAGGTGGCTATCCTGCTTTGGCAGGTGGGAGTTGGACTCAATGGTCTCTGGAGGTCCTTTCCAACCTCTAATGCTCTGTGATTCTGTAAGTGTCCACCACCAAGGCTGCAGTTCAGCTGAGAGGAGGCCTTCTTCTCTCCAGTCTGAATCTCCCTCTTTTAGCTCTAAGCCATCACCCCATGTCCTGTCACAACAGGCCCTGCTATAAACTTCTTACTTCTTTAAGCACTGCAGGGCCACCAGAAGCTCTCCCCAGAGCCTTCTCTTCCCCACCTCTCTCAGCCTTTTCCAAGGTGCTGCAGCCAGCAGCATCCTGCCTGCTGTGCAGGTTTCTCTCCACTGCTGGAGGAGTTTCCTGGCTGCCTGCTGATGCAGAGCCAGGGACTGGGCAGTGCTGGCCAGCAGCATCTCCTGCTGCCCCAGCCAGCTGCTGAAAGGAGGCCAGTCCTGCCAGCCACGTGCAGCTGGAGGTGCCACCAGCTTTTTTCTGGAGCCATGCCACCCTGTGCAGCCTCCTGCAATTCCTTGCACATCCCACTCCACCCCTGCGAGGTGCTGCCCTCCCTGCACAAGCAGAGGCTCCCAGGCAGGGGTGGCCTTTTTAGGCAGACATCTAAAATATGGTTGTAAAGCCAAGGGAAAGATCTTCTGCTCTAAACCAGCAGCCTTGGGCAGGTGGTCCAGTTTGCACTCCCACTGGGCATCCTCAAATGCCAGGCTGTGCAGTGAAGGGGTCTCTGATGGTGCTGGCAACCCTGTGCCTGTCTCTGCTGGTGCCCCCAGACCATGCTGTGACCTGCTGGTCACTACTGATGTCTGTGACTTTCCCAGAATTAGAGAATTGTAGGAGTTGGAAGGGACCTCTGGAGATCATCCAACCCTGGGGCTCAATTCTCTCTGTTCCCAAGCTGGCTGTAGAGCTTCCCTCTGTGCCCCAGCAGTGCAGCTCCAACACCCCCATTCACCCACAACTGCTTTTTAGGCAAAAATAAAATTCCTTTTACTGTAAAGGACCTTTTTTTTTTTTTTTTAAATAGATAAACAGGATTATTTTAGTTAACTTGGCCAACAGCCACAGGAAGAGCAAGCTCAGGGTCTGCAGCAGTGCTTCATACGTGCACATTGACTTGGAGAAGGAAGAGGGGAAGGAAGGGGTGGGGGGGGGGGGAAAAAAAAAAAGCCAACACCAAACCAACCTCTAACCCTGCATGTAAATAAACTCCATAATAATAATAATAATAAAAAAAAAAAAGTGACAAGAGATTATTTGCTGCTTAATGAACTAAAATGTCCAACCTCCCACCCAGCAGCAAGGTTGTTTATAAACTCCAGGCCAGGCTTTATTTTAATGGGCAGTAAATCCCATTCATCCCCAGCCCTGGCAGGCTGCAGCATGCAGGATGAATAGGCTGGGTGAAGCCTCCTCTCTCCTACCCCTTCAACAAGCTTCACTGAGTTGTTCCTCCCCTCCCCACCTCCAAGCATTGCCTGTATTTGCTGGTTTTCTCCCCAATCCTCTCTGTGCTGCTGATAAGGAGGTTATCTGGCCAGGAAGAGAGGAAGAATCTGTCCCTGTGCCCCTGCATTGTCACATCCGCTCTGCTTTGTTTATTCACTTGAAAAATGCTGCCCTCACCCCCCCACCCACCCAGCTCCCCCCCTGTTCTGTCTCTGGGTGGCAGCTGGAGAGTGGCCCCAGATAATCACAGCCTTATTTTTTATTTATTCCTCTTAAATAAAGCCTCCTGTAGCCTGCAGGCAGATTGTGGGGCAGTTGCCCCTTGTCCTGCTTCTGGGCTCCTGCAAAGGGAGTGATGGTATCCCCTGTACTCTGCACTGCTTAGGTCACACCTTGAGTCCTGTGTCCAGTTCTGGGCCCCTCCATTGAAGAAGGACATTGAGGTGCTTGAGTGTGTCCAGAGAAGGGCAACGAGGCTGGGGAGAGGCCTGGAGCACAGCCCTATGGAGAGAGGCTGAGGGAGCTGGGATTGGTTAGCCTGGAGAAGAGGAGGCTCAGGGGAGACCTTCTTGCTGTCTACAGCTACCTGAAGGGTGCTTGTAGCCAGGAGGAGGTTGCTTTCTTCTCTCAGGCAAGCAGCACCAGAACAAGAGGCCACAGTCTCAAGTTGTGCCAGGGGAAGTTTAGGCTGGAGGTGAGGAGAAAGTTGTTGCCTGAGAGAGTCATTGACTGCTGGAATGGGCTGCCCAGGGAGGTGGTGGAGTCAGCGTCCCTGGAGGTGTTCAAGGCAGGTTTGGACGTGGCACTTGGTGCCATGGTCTGGTCTTGAGGGCTGTGGTGTTGGGTTGGACTTGATGAGCTTTGAGGTCTCTTCCAACCCTGGTGACACTGTGAGACTGTGATGGTGGGGGAAGAAGGACCTCAGTGCTATGAGCAGGACCCCACCAAGGATCCTTCTCACGTGGGTTGTGGTGGCTGTGATAAAGGACAGTCATAGAATCATCCTGGCAGGGGTTGCCCAGGGAGGTGGTGGAAGCCTCATCCCTGGAGGTGTTTAAGGACAGGTTGGATAAAGCTGTGAGCAGCCTGATCTAGTGTGAGGTGTCCCTGGGCATGGCAAGGGGGTTGGAACTGGCTGTTCCTTGTGGTCCCTTCCAACCCTGCCTGATTCTGTGATTCTATGATTCTGTGATTCTATGTTGGAAGGCATCTTAAAGATCATCCAGTTGCAAACCCGCTGCCAAGGACAGAGACACTTCCATCTAAACTGAGTTGCTCAAGGCCACATCCAACCTGTCTTTGAGTCTCTCTAAGCATGGCAAGAGCAGCAGTTGAGTGATGGCAGGCACAAAATAACCTATTGCCATCCTGTCTTGGATAGAAGAGGACAGAAAATAGATTGAGTGGCTGTGGAAATACGAGGTACTAGGAAGGAATTATTTACAGGAATGGTGGTGAGACATTGGAGCAGCTTGCCCTGGGAGGTTGTGGCTGCTCCTTCCCTGGAGGTGTTCATGGCCAGGTTGGATGAGGCCTTGAGCCACCTGGGCTAGGGGGAGGTGTCCCTGCCTATGGCAGGGGGTTGGAATTGGATGATCCTTGAGGTCCCTTCCAACACCCAACCCATTCTATGGACCTGTGAAAGGAGAAGGAGATGCATGGAAAAGACTTTGCTGCTTTGGGCTGGGAGAGACGATGACAACTTGTTCTGAGCTAAAAAGAAGTTTGGGAGCTGGTGAGACCTTGCATGGCACAGGGCTGGTAGCTGAGATATGCCCTGGGGGGGGTGGGGGGTGTGTGTTTGAGCCACTGGGACGTGTTGGGATCTGGTACCCATCTTGGAAGAGGGAACATAGTCAAGGTCTGGGGGAAATTTGGGTTGTGCCTGACGTTCCCATGGGATAAAACCTTGCACACTTCTGCCCATAACTCATATGGTGACACAGTCTTAAGGCAAGCAAGAAAATAGTGAGGTTCTCTATTCCTGTTGGAGTTTAATATCCATAATCTGCCATTAATCAAAGGGGGACGATAAGATCCTTACTCAGGCCTAATCAGTGCATAATGGATTATCTACAGGAACTAATAAAAGGTAATTATCTGTGATTTGCAAGCTCCAATTACTGTACTTCTATGATCAATTAATTCTTGTAACAGTTTCACAGGTGCACTTTGTGTGACAGCATTGTGCTGGCTGCAGGCAGAGGTTTGCTGCTTTGGGATGCCAGCAGGCATCTGCTGGGCACCAGATGCTGCCACAGCTGCCTCAGTACAACTCAGGTGCATTCAGAAAAGTGTGGCCAGCAGGTCAAGGGAGATCTCCTCCATGTCTTTGCCCTAGTGAGGACACACCTGGAGTGCTAGGTCCAGTTTTGGGATTCTTAGTTTAAGATGAACAGGGAACTGCCGGAGGGAGTCCAGTGGAGGCTACAAAGATGCTGAGGAGTCTGGAGCAGATCTGTGAGGAGTAAAGGCTGAGAGTTCTGGGGCTGAGTGCCTGCAGAAGAGCAGCCCCAGAGGGCAGCTGAGCAATGCTCAGCAAGAACTAAAGGGTGGGGGGCAAGAGGATGGGGCCAGGCTCTTGGCAGTGGTGCCCAGGGACAGGCCAGGGGGCAATGGGCACAAACTGGAATCCAGGAGGTTTCACTTGAGCAGAAGGAGAAATTTCTTTGATGTGAGGGTGATGGAGGCCTGGAGCAAGCTGCCCAGAGAGGTTGTGGAGTCTCCTTGTGCCCAGCTTCCATCCCCAGCTGGGCATTGTGCTGCTGGGCAAGCTGCTGTGGGTGCCCTGCTTGAACACAAAGTTTGTACTGGAAGATATCAGAGGTCCCTTCCAGCTCTCACCATGCTGGGGTTCTGTGTTTTTTGGACTAACACAGCTTCCTGGAAGAGTGGTCCCAGTGGAAGGGGTGGTTGATCTCAGAGCAAGCAACCACACTTGGCTCCAGCAGGGCGGTTTGTACTGGGTGATCCCCAGAGACCCCTGGCAACCTGTGCTGGCACTCTATGGTTCTGCAGTGGGAAAAGCCTTCCCAGCTGCTCTTTGCAGCCTTTCAGCCATGCACTGGGGGGGTCCTGCCACCAACCAAAGCCCTTCTGCCTTGCACTCTTGCCCTCGCTGCAGCCAGAGCCTGGGTTCAGCAGCCGCCCGGCCCCATCCATCCCTGCGTGTCCTGTGTCCCAGGGGACACTGCTCCTGTCTCAGCATCACCTCGGGAAGCCTCACTGCTCCCTTCCCATGCCCCAGCAAGCAGAGGCAGCTGGCTCCAGTCATCTCCTGCTGCTTGGCCTCGTGTCCCTCTCGCTGGCTTGCTGAGTTTTTGGAGGGCCTTAAAGGAGGAGGAAATATTCCAGCAATGTCTGTGCAGTTTGAGGGACGGCTTAAAATGACAATAAATTGGAGACACTTTTACATCTCCACTTGGGGCCCAGCATTGTCGTGGTAATTTGAAGCAGATTGAGTCAAGGCTTGTGGCAAATGGCAGCTCTGGGGGCTCTGGCTGGGGGTGGAGGGGGAGAGGTGGTGGGGATTGAAGGGAGGCATCGTTTGTGTCATGCTGGTTGGAGCTACAGAGCCCAAACTTTTCCAGGCTGACCCTGGACACCTCTTCACAGCAGTGCAGCCTTGACTCGTGGCTCAGCCTGTGCTTTTTCCTTTTTCCTTCTCTTTGGGGGGGATTTTATTAACCTTTTGGAGCTCAGGAATCCAGTGTCACCTTCCAGTGGTTTCAAGATTGTACCATGGCATGGTTTGGGTGAAGCTACCTGCTTGGATTCTGATCCTAGAGCCAGGTCCTGCCCATGAGGTGACCTTAGTGGGTCAGGGGGATGTTACCTCCTGCCTGCAAGGTTTGGGTGGAGGACCAACCCCTTCCTACAAGGGCCAAAACATAGCCCTTGGAAGCTCAGGCCCAAAGGTGTTTGGGGGAAGTGTCTGATGGGTTGAATGAAATCCTTCTCAACTCTTCCTTGGTTGGTTGGGTTGGTGGAGAGGAGCAGAACTGTGCTTCCCAAGAGGCTGGGGACATTGAGGAGAAAGTTCTTCACTGAGAGAGTCATTGGGTACTGGAATGGGCTGCCCAGGGAGGTGGTGGAGTCACCATCCCTGGAGGTGTTCAAGGCAGGTTTGGATGTGGCACTTGGTGCCATGGTCTGGTCTTGAGGGCTGTGGTAACAGGTTGGACTTGATGAGCTTTGAGGTCTCTTCCAACCCTGGTGATACTGTGAGACTGTGATACTCATCTCTTTTCCTTCCTCTTGGCTTTTTCTTGATGCAAAAAGGGGGAAAGCAAAGGATAAAGAGCACCAGGGTTGTGCAGGGCAATGCCTTTCTCTTGGGAGAACCTTGGAGCATGATGTTCCCAGACAGACCTGACACCTGGAAAGGATCACCTGGAACAATATGGTTTGATTACAGCCTGTGCAGAGAGTTTTGTGTCCCTGCAAAGGAGCAGAAAGGAGAACTGGTTTCAATACAGAACTGGTTCTGAGAATTCCCATTGTTGTTTCCCTCCTTCTCCTCAAACATGAACTGAATTCATCCCTTTAAGTCCTTTTTTTTTTCTTTTTTTTTTTTCTCTGTGAACAGGCTTGGGTTTGTTGACATTTTTAGTTTAACAAGAGGGGAAAAAAAAAAAAAAAAGCAAAGCCACCAAAGAAAGAAAATGAAATACAAAATAAGCCCTCCAAGCCTTTCTGCTCAAAAAAAAGAACCTCCCCTCCCAGCTCTCTCAGTGACCATGACACAACCACTGCTTTGTTCCCAGCACGACTGACATTGTTCCCAGCTTGCTCTCTGCTGCTTTGCCAGCTTGGGACCATCCCAGATGAGGCTGGAGGGGAAGGGGCTGTGGCCTCCTCTCTGCTCTTGCATGAGCTGTGGGATATGTTGGCATCAGTGGTGCTGGAGGAGGGCACCTTGGTGAGGAAGGGGCTGTGGCCTCCTCTCTGCTCTTGCATGAGCTGTGGGGCATGTTGGCATCAGTGGTGCTGGAGGAGGGCACCTTGGTGAGGAAGGGGCTGTGGTCTACTCTCTGCTCTTGCATGAGCTGTGGGACATGTTGGCATCAGTGGTGCTGGAGGAGGACACCTTGGTGAGGAAGGGGCTGTGGCCTCCTTTCTGCTCTTGCATGAGCTGTGGGACATGTTGGCATCAGTGGTGCTGGAGGAGGACACCTTGGTGAGGAAGGGGCTGTGGCCTCCTCTCTGCTCTTGCATGAACTGTGGGACATGTTGGCATCAGTGGTGCTGGAGGAGGGCACCTTGGTGAGGCTCCTCTGAGTGGTGGCAGCAGCTACCTGGCTTAGTGCAAGCACTGCAGTTTGGTGGGTTTGGACATGGCTACAGCTTTGCCAAGGTGAGGGATGGAGAGGGGGATGGAGACAGGTAAAGCTTCACTTCTCTGTCATCTGCAGGGGAAACTGAGGGAGAGAACTGAGATACCAAACCCGAGGCCAAAAGTGATGCTGAGGGCAGGAACCAAGTCAAAGCGCAGCCCCGGCACAGCCTCCTCCTCTCTCTATCGCTGCCCTGACAGGAGCATCCTCAGCCCCGTGCTGTCCTTCTGTGCCAATCTCCAGCAGTGTGTGCTTCCCCGTGCCCAACAGCTGCCAGCTGGCTCCTGGCCTCGTCCACCACTTCCTTTGGTTTTGTTTTCCAAGCCTTGGCCATGGCATCCAGCCCCACCAAGGCACCGCGGGGAGGGAGCTCTTCGTGCTGCTGAGAGATGCTGTCACACGCAGCTCTACACCACAGCACTCAACCACTTCCAGGGCTGCTTTTTTTTTCCCCCTTCTTCTTTTCTCTCTTTTGCTTCTTTTTCTCCTTTTTTATTTATTCCTCCCCCCACCCCCAGCAAGCCACCACAGGCTCCTTCAAACATTCCCCTGCAGATCATTCCCCTGCTTGTCTGCAGCGCGTTTGCAATGCTGCGACTCCTGTTGTCCCATCCCAGCTTTCAGAGCCTTGCTGTCTTTTCTTTGGCTCAGCTTCTGGATGGTAGGGACCAAGTCTGGGCATGCCAATTCCCTTTCAATACCTTTTCATACTTTTGATTTTTATTTTTTTTTCTAATTTTTTTTTTTTAAACTCCCTGGCAACCCAGGGCTGGATCCCGGAGGTGGTGCAGCTGTGAGTCACTGCCCCGTGGTGCCTGACTGTGGGGTTTGCTGGATAGTGATGGGATTCAGAGCACAACACCCCCCCCATCTGCTTGCCCCAGGCTGATTTACACCCTTCTGGGACAAACTCATCTTGCACTAAGCTCCAGAATTAGCCTGCTGATGAGGTAGCAGTGTCAAGTGGATGGTGCTGACCAGAGGGTTCTGGTTCCTGGTGCAGATACTGGGCTCACCTGTGGGCTGCTGGGTGTGCAGGAGAGCAGTGTTGCCATGTCCCAGCTTCTCTGACCTGTGGAGCTATAGACCCCCTGAAATTCAGTGCCAGGTTCTTTCCTGTAGAGCTTCAGCTCCCCAGTTCCTTCAGCTGCTTTGCAGCTTCCACTGGACTCTTTTCAGTAGTTCTCTTTCTTTCTAGAAGAGAGGAGCCCAGAACTGGACCCCAATACTCACTAGGGCAGAGTAGAGAGGCAGGAAAACCTCCCTTGACCTGCTGACCACACTCTTCTTAGTGTACCCCAGGAGGTCATTGACCTCCTTGTCCATGGGAAGCTGCTGGCTGCAGCAGATGTAGAGCAAGACCAGCACAGAGCACATTTGGAAATGCCACCCTTGGTGATGTTAAACTGCTGCTGAATCTTTGCTTGGCAGCAGGAGAAAGCCAGGGACTGTTTGTCTGGATTCCACAGGCTGTGGTTTGGCAAAGCCTGGCTTAGCAAGGCTGGGACAGATAGCCACATGGTGTGGACCATCTCTGCCTTTGTTCACTCCCTTTGTTTGAAGTTGAAACTCAGACCTTTTCCCTGTGGTTAGATCCTCCTGACTGAGTGACTTTGAGCAGGGAGAAGTTACTGAAGGGGGAGAAAGGCTGCTAGAGGTGGTGTAAAGTGAGAGTAACCACTGTCACCACAAATGCTTCCCAACCTCTGGTAGCAAAACCCTGGATACTCTCTGCTCACCTCCCTCCATCCAGCCCCTTCTCAATGCACATCTACTCCATCCAACAGTATTTTTGTGACTGCTGTTTGTCGGTCAAGAAGTGCCAGAGCTGTACACAGCACTTTGCAGACCCAGGGCAAGAAATGACCTTGCCCAGAGGAGCTTTTGTTGTAGTTGGGAGGGTTGGAGTAGAAGTAATGAAGGCTGAGAGGGTACAGGCAGCACTGCAGACCAGCATGGCAAAAGGACCAGCTTGGAGTGGTCCTCATCTAACATCTGACTGAAGCTGGGGATGCTGGTCTGGAGTGGGGTGGGTGGTAGGAGAAGTGTTGGCTTTGTCACACCAGGTGAAGTCATTTCTCCCTCAGGAGGGAGCAGGACCAGAGGAGGCCACAAAGGTGACCAGGGGGTTGAAGCACCTCTACCGTGAAGACAGACTGAGAGAGTTGGGGATGTTCAACCTGGAGGAGAGAAGGTTCCAAGGAGACCTTAGAGCAGACTTCCAGTACCTGAAGGGGCTACAGAAGAGCTGGAGAGGGACTTGTTGCAAAATCATGGAATGACAGGATGAGAGGTAATGGTTTCAAACTGGAAGAAGCCAAATTTAGGTGAGACATTAGAAGGAAATTCTTCCCCATGAGGGTGATGAAGCACTGGAATAGGTTGACCAGAGAAGTTGTGGAGGCTCTAAGCCTGGAAGCATTCAAAGCCAGGTTAGATGGGGCCTTGAGCAGCCTGATCTAGTAGGAGGTGTCCCTGCCTATGGCAGGATGGGTGGAAGTGGATGACCTTTAGAGTCCCTTCCAGCCCAAAGCAATCTATGATTCTGTAAAGCTCTTCTGACAGTGGTGAGACCTCAGAGCTTCAGAGAGGGAAGGGAGAAGCAATCAAGGACTTGTGGCACTGGGTGATGCACTGACCCAATTGTGCACTGCTGTGTGAGGGGAGAGAAATTCTTTCCTGACCCTTCCACTCATCAGCCCATGCCCTGAAGCATGAGATTTGATTTTCTTTATCTGGCCTTCCCTAATTGCAGATGTCAAGTTTGGTGCTTTCCATATCCCACCCCTCGGAAGCAGCAGCTGCTGCATTTAACTCAATGGACCTTCTCCTCTGGGAGTTTGATCCTGATTCCTTCTTTCTGGGAAGTGTCTGGAAGGAGGGAAGGAGCTGTGGTGCCATCAATCTTCCCCAGTATTTGGGGATTTTCCCCTGGTGGCTGCTGGTAGCTCAGATGGGGAGGACAAAAGACCCCCCACATGACTGTTAGGAAGGACATGGAAGTGTTGGAGTGGGTGCAGAGGAGGCCACAAAGATGCTGAGAGGGCTGCAGCAGCTCTGCTGTGAGGACAGGCTGAGAGAGTTGGGGCTCTGCAGCCTGGAGAGGAGAAGGCTTCCAGGAGAGCTTGGAGTGGCCTTGCAGGATCTGAAGGGAGCTGCAGGAAGGCTGGGGAGGGACTATTGCCAAGGGCTTGGAATGGCAGGACAAGGGGAATGGGTTTGAAGTGTCAGAGGGGAGATTGAAAGTGGATGTTAGGAGGAAGTTGTTTGGAGTGAGGGTGGTGAGACACTGGCACAGGTTGCCCAGGGAGGTTGTGGCTGCTCCCTCCCTGGAGGTGTTCAAGGCCAGGTTGGAGGAGGCCTTGAGTGACCTGTGCTAGTGGGAGGTGTCCCTGCCTGTGGCAGGGAGTTGGAGCTGGGTGCTCTTTGTGGTCCCTTCCAACCCTGACTGATTCTGTGGTTCTGTGATTCTGTGGTTCTATAGTCCTATGATTCTATGGTTCTATAGTTCTGTGATTCTGTGATTCTATGGTTCTATAGTTCTATGATCCTATGGTTCTGTAGTTCTATGATTCTATGATTCCTGGCATGACTTGGGTGGCCTTCACTGCCTGGAGTGGGGTCAGGGACCAGAGGAGATGCAATTTCCTCTCCTTGGTGCTGGTTTCTCTAGGGCTTTGTCTAGAAGGACAAAGCTTGTGAGCTGTGGGCCAGAGGCATGGCTTGGCCAGGAGGATCTGTGTGACCAGGGAAGGTTTAGGTTGGACATAAGGAAAAATTTCTTCACTGCAGGGGTGGTGAGGCACTGGAGTAGGCTGTCCAGGGCAGTGGTAGAGTCACCATCCCTGGAAGTGTTTAAAAGACAGTTGGATGAGGTGCTCAGGGACATGGCTTAACAGTTGTGCTCAGGGAGATGTTAGGTTATGGTTGGACTTGATGACCTGAAGGTCTTTTCCAGGCTGGTGATTCTGTGACCCCAGGGTGATGGATGGACGTGTGGCTGCCTTGATTTACCAACCCCATGGGACCATGTCCCTCAGCCCCATCTTAGCTACCAGGTCATCTCCCTTTCTGCTCTGACTGGTTTGAGAAAGGAACAGGAGAGTGCTTCAGAACCCAATGAAGCCCCTGACAGACCCACATTGGGCTGTGCCTGGTGCTGAGCTCAGTCCTGGCTGCTCCCCTGCCAAACCCTTGGCGATTCTGTCTGCCAGCAGGGAACGAGGTGGCAGAGCCTGTCCTGAAAGAGTTAAAGGCTCTGGCCCCTTGCAGCCTGGGGAAGTGGAATTAGTCACAGCCTTCAGGAGAAGTGCTGGCCAGGTTATAAAAATGACAAATGAGCACAAATCAATAATGAAGTTAGTGTTTGCTGGGAATTCCAGGCCCCAGCAGAGAAGCACAGCAGCACAGGTGGTGGGCGCCAGCATCTCTAGGATGAGCTGTCCATACCCACACCCCTGGCCTGTCCCTTTCTCTTTCCCATCATCTTTGGCTCTCCCCTGGCACTGTTTGGCTGTGCAAGCTGGCACCAAGCACAGATACAGGCTGGGTGATGAGTGGATGGAGAGCAGCCTTGCAGAGAAGGACTTGGGGTTGATGAGACCCTTGGTGTGTGTGCTGGCAGCCCTGAACACCAACCATGTCCTGGGCTGCATCAAAAGATGTGTGGCCAGCAGGGCAAGGGAGGGCATTCTACACCTCTGCTCTGCTCTGGTGAGACCCCAGCTGGAGTGCTGTGTCCAGCTCTGGAGCCCCCAACACAAGAAGGACATGGATCTGCTGGGGAAGGTCAGGAGGAGGCCATGAAGATGATCAAAGTGCTGAAGCATCTCTGCTACAGGGACAGGCTGAGTTGGCTCTGTTCAAACTGGAGAAGAGAAGGCTCCAGGGAGAGCTTGTAGTGCCCTTGCAGTGCCTCAGGTGGGCTACAGGGAAGCTGGGGAGGGAATTGGACAAGGGCTTGTGTGATAGGGGCAATGGTTTGAAAGTAGAGCAGAGCAGATTTAGATTGGACAGCAGGAAGAAATTCTCTGCTATGAGGGTGGTGAGACACCGGAGCAGGTTGCCCAGGGAGGTTGTGGATGCCTCATCCCTGGAAGTGTTTGAGACCTTTGAGCAGCTTGGTCTAGTGAGAGGTGTCTCTACCCATGGCAGGGGGGCTGGAACTGGCTGATCTTTAAGGTCCCTTCGAAACCAAGCCACTCTCTGATTCTGGGAGTGTTGGTGGCTGCTGCTGGGATCATCAGGGGACACCAAGGAGGCAGTGCTGGGATACCAGAGGGCAGGAATTGCAGATGGTGCCCTGGGGAGTGTCTGATTAATCACCAGGACACAGGGCAGCATTTCCACAGCACTGAGGTAGGGTTGGAGGCCACATTTCCTTTTCCAAGGGGACCTGGGCATGTCTGGAAAGGAAACAGACTTCTAATTAGGTGGTTGGAAAATCTTTAGCCTTGCTTGTTAGGAGTACATTAATCAGCCTGTATTGAAAGACCTGCTCTGCAGAAATGACTTTATTCTTCTTATTATTATTAATTATTGTTTAGGTATGAATGAGTTGAATGCCTTCCTACCCTGGACCCTGTTCAGAACATGACCCAACATGACCAGTGCTGTTCCTTGGCCCTGTTGTCAACTGGTTTCTGTACAGCCAGAAAGCTGCTTGGGATGGTGGACATTAGGAGGAGGTTCTTTATGATGAGGGTGAGGAACACTGGAACAGGCTGCCCAGGGAGGTGGTGGAGACCCCATCCCTGGAGGTCAAACTTGATGGGGCCCTGAGCAACCTGATCTAGTTGGAGACATCCCTGCTTGCTGTGGAGGAGTTGGACTAGGTGACCTTTGGGGGTCCCTTCCAGCCCAGCCTGTTCTGTGATTCTGTGTTGTGGGGATTTGCAGCAGGACTTTGAAATGGGCAGCTTTAAAAGGGGGGAAAATGAGTCAAAGATGTAAGGAGGAGGAGGTGAGAGTGAGGGGACTGAGAGCTGCAGAGGTGGGACAGTAAAGGCTGCTAGGGGCTGCAGAAAGGGTAATGCTTGTGGGGTGATGGTTTGAGACTAAAAGAAGGACCAGAGAGAAGGAAAACTTTTTTTTACTGAGGGTGGTGAGACCCTGACCCAGGTTGCCCAGAGAGGTGAGAGCTGCCCTATCCCTGGAACCATCCCAGGTCAGGTTGTCTGGGGCTCTGAACAACCTGCTCTAGTTGTAGATGTCCCTGCTAATTGCAGAGGGTTGGACTGGATGAGCTTTAAAGGTCCCTTCCAAATCCAAACCAGTCTGGGATTCTGTGGCTGGGGCTGCTGGGTGCTGGTGTGCAGAGGGGACAGTGGCTGAGGAAACTCTGTGCTTGCCCTTTTCAGGGCTGGGAGCTTTCCCAGGCTGCTCACACGATTCAGCCCTCCAGGGGCTCCTTGGCTCCCTCCCTTGTCTTCTGGGCTGGGCATTCTGATCTCTCCTCTGGGATGCAGTTTCTCTCAAGGCAATGCCCACTGCTTGGAGCTTCATTCCCCAGCCTGATCCCATCCCCTGGCCCCATTCTGGTTACCCTGTGTAGCTTGAGAGGTGGGTGTGAAAACACTGATACCAGTCCATGGCAGATCTTCCCCCCTGTGATGGTCTGGGTAATGCCAGCAGGTCATGAGGGCAGAGGAGGACCCATTGGTGCTGTGTCTCAGCAGGACCAAAGGTGCAGGCAGGTTTCTCTCTGCTCTGTGCTTGGCCAGTTTGTCACCTTTGCATGTATGGAGCCTTCAGGTGCTGCCTTTGCCTTCAGAAACCTCCTTAGATGCATTAGGCCCTGGCAAGTAACCCTGAGGAGAAGGAGCTTTCAGAGAGCAAGTGCAAGGGGTTAATGGAGGCTGAGGGTGATGGATACCTGTGAAGAGCTCATCAGGGAGAATCACCTTCCCTCAAGGAAATCAATACAATGGGATGCTTATGCTGCTCATTTTCAAGGGGTTGTCCTCATCACCACTTTCCCACTGGAAGCAGTGGAGTCAGTGTGGGTGAGCTCATTCCTCTTCCCCCCCCTTAGCTGACTTTGCAGCATGGATAAGTTCTCACCAAGCTTGAGGCCAGCTCTGCAGTGCTGCAGGGTGGTGGATCCAGAGCAGTTCAAAGCAGACCCAAAGCAGAAGATCCAACTCCAAACACCCCCAGGAACTTAACAACACCCACAGCAAACCAACCCCAACCCTCCACGCTGCATCCTTGGAAGGAACAAGGAAATGCTGGGGCAGGAAGGTTTCTCAACCCCTCTTGGCCACGAGCTGAGGTTGCCTTTTGCAGCAAAAAAAAAGGTGCCTGGTGCCCTGTTTGAATGTGGTAGACCTCAGGAGCTCGATGGGCACAATCAGTCTGCTCCCACAGGTAGCTGTCAGGATGCCTTGGGTTGCTCTGACATGTCCCTGTTGCAGATGCCAGCAGGGTCAGGCTCTTGTCATTGCCACCAGAGCTGCCCTTGTGCAAGGTGATCTCCCTGCCTTGGATCCTTGCCTGTGCCAAGAGGTTTAGGCTGGATATTAGGAACAGTTTCTCTCCTGACAGAGTGGTCAGGCACTGAACTGTGTTTCCCAGGGAGCTGGTGGAGTCCCTATCCCTGGTGGTGTTCAAGAAACCTGTGGCCTTGGCACCTGGGCACATGGTTTGGTGGCTGTGGTGGTGGTCTCGGGTTGATGGTTGGGCTGGATGCTCTTGGAGGGCTTTTCCAACCCAAACAATTCTGTGATTCTGAGACCTCAGCCCCATGTCCCTGGGCATGTGGTGACACAGATCCAGCCCCCATGCTCAGGAGATGCCTTCCAGTGAGAGTTAATCATTTGCTGGCTGAGCACTGCCAGGCTGTATCTGGATTCCTCACTGTGGTGCACTGGGCTGTGGTGCTCTCGCCCCGAGCTGCTCCACCAAATGTTTTGCAACAACGACAAAAAACCAACCAAAAAAAAAAAAAAAAACCAACCCAAACCACATCAAAGCAGTTGAGTTTCAGATTTCATTAGGAGCCCAAATTCAGGTTTGCCAGGAGTTGCAGTCAGTTTTGTGAACCTTTCCCAGGAACCTTCAGCAGAGGCTGTGCTTTAACCTGGTATGGATGGACACCCCCACCCCCCCAAGGTGCAGCCAGGGAGCAAGTCTTGAGGTCTGTGCAGGCATCAAAGTCAAAGGCTTTTGAGAGGAAGGAAGAAAGGAAGCCAAAAGCAGGTCAAGAGCTGGGGACAGTGTTTACAGGGAGCCCTCGACAAAAAACCAACCAGCCAAGGTGTGACTCTGTGGGGACCCAGGACCTAGGCATCGTGGTGAGTGATGCTCTTGATGATGCTTTGAACCCCTTTGGCAGCACCACCACCAAAGCAGCCCTTCTAGATGGGACAGTGCTAGTGCTTAGAGTGCTGCCATGGTCCTCATGGCAACATCTGCCATGTGGAGCACTTCTGCTACAAGGACAGGCTGAGGGAGCTGGGATTGTTCAGCCTGGAAAAGAGGAGGCTCCAGGGGAGACCCTCAGAACAGCCTTCCAGTAGCCAAAGGGGGCTTCAAGAAGAGTGGAAAGAGACTGTTTGCAAAGGCCTGCAGGAGCAGGATGAGGGCAATGCTTTGAAATTAGAGAAGAGATTTAGATGGGATGTTAGGAATAAGTTCTGCACCATGAGGGTGCTGGAACACTGCAACAGGTTGCCCAGGGAGGTGGTTTGGGCTCCATCCTTGGAGATACTCAAGGTGAGGCTCGACAGGGCTCTGGGCAACCTGATCTAGTTGAGAATTCCTCTGCTGACTGCAGAGGGGGTTGGACTGCAGGTGAGCATTAGAGCTCCCTTCCAACCCAGCCCAAGCCAACCCAACCCCATTCTATGATCATCTGGCACCGCTTGGACCCCTTTGCTTGGAGCAGCGCTTGGGGGGGGGCCTGCGCTTTGCTCTTGGTGTTGCTTTGCCAATAACCTTCTGGCAGTCAACAACCTGCAAAGAAAGCTCCAGAGCTAAAAAAAAAAAAAACAACACCAAAAACCCAACCCAACAACAAAAGCCAATGCAAGGTGGGGTGGGGATGAGGCTGGATGGGAACCACTCCTGCTGCAGCCCTACCCGTGGCCGGTCTGTGCGGCTGCCTCCAGCCACCGCTCGCCTTTTCGGCTTCCCTTTCTCCAGCAATTTCCTGAAATAACGTTAGGGAAATGTGAAAATCTTGAACTTTTGAACCTCCCCAGAGGACGGCGTGCAAGGAGGGAGGGAGGGAGGGGGGCTGGCTGCAGGAGGAGGGGACACCCAGCCTTCTGCCTGCCAGTTTATTTTGGCTACGGGATTTGGGGATGGGGAGGAAAAAGGCTCAGCAGCCCCCTGGCTGGCTGGAGAGCTGGATCGACCCTGCCCCTTATTAATTAATGACTTTCTCATCAGTGGGTCACAGAGACGAGGGAGGCAGAGGAAGTTTTCTTTTGCTTGCAGATGCTGGGGGAGAAGGGGAGTGCCTGGGCTGGGGTGGTGAGGGCAGGGGGTGGACACGCAGGGGTGATGGATGGAGCCTTGGGTTTTGGGCAGAGCTCTGGACACGAGCAGCTCAAGACCGGTGAGGAAGAGAGAAGGGAAGGGGAGGGGGAATAGGCTGAGCCTGGAAAGTACTTTTCCCTCTGATGAACTTCAGAGAAGTATAAATCACTGCCAGGCTGCAGCTGTGGAGCATGTGACGCTGGCAAATTAATGGTCCTTTGGAAAACGCCAGCCCTGGGCCCTGGCGCTGCCCTGCTTGCCTCTTAAAGGCACAGCCAGGGGCCAGGCCAGCCCCAGGCGTGGGAACCAGGGGGACAGGGATGGGCTGGGGGAGCCTCATGTGGCCCCTGGCCCCCAGCTGGGATGGGGCTGCAGGAGGGAGCAAGCACGAGAGGCTCTCGCGGTGCTCTTCGTGGTGCGACACCATTTGTGGTGCAGAGCAAGCTGTGGTGCCAGGCTCTCCATGGTGCCAGGCTCTCCATGGTGCCAGGCTCTCCGTAGTGCCAGGCTCTCTGTGGTGCAGAGCTCTCCATAGTGCCAGTTCTCCATGGTGCAAAGCTGTCTATGGTGCCAGGCTCTCCGTGGTGCCAGGCTCTCTGTGGTGCAGAGCTCTCCATAGTGCCAGTTCTCCATGGTGCAAAACTGTCTATGGTGCCAGGCTCTCCGTGGTGCCAGGCTCTCCACAATACAAAGCTCTCTGTTGTGCCAGGCTCTCCATGGTGCACTCCATGGCACCAGGCTCTCTGTGGTGTAAAGCTCTCCATGGTGCCAGGCTCTCCATGGTGCAAAGCACTCCATAGTGCCAGGATCTCCGTGGTCCAAAGCTCTCCATGGTGCAAAGTACTTCATGGTGCCAACCTCTCTATTGTGCCAAGGTCTCCATGGTGCAAAGCTTGCCACAGTTCAGAGTTCTCCATACTGTAAAGGTCTCCATGGTGGACATAAGGAAAAGCTGTTTGATTCTGAGGGTTCTGGAGCAGGCTGCCCAGAGAGGCTGTGGAGTCTCCTTCTCTGCAGAGATTCCAAACCCACCTGGCCATTGCCATCCTGGGCAACCTGCTGTGGGCACTCCTGCTTTAGCAGGGAGGTTTAACTCGAGGCTCTCCAGAGGTCCCCTCCCATCCCCAGCTGCCCCTCACACCATCTTGCTCCTCTTCCTCATTCTGCACTCTTAAAAGCAGTGATGGAAGAGGAAGGGAATCCAGCACTGCAAGTTCTGCCCAGTGCTGCTGGAATGCAGGAGGGGGTTGAGCCACCAGCAGAATAGTTAAAAATTACTAAATACTTCCCTAATTTAATTAGGTTTCCATGCAAGCAATTGCCTTATTTGCCAGAGGGATGTGGGGCAGGGGCTGGGGGGAACCAGCCTGGGCTCTCCCAGTGCTGCTGCTCCCATCAGTGTTTTGCAACCAGAGTGCTCCAGTGATGCTCAGCTTAGGTTGCACCCAGGGTCTCCTGGGGCTAGGGGGGTGGGAAATGTCCCCAGTGAAGCCTGAGTAAGGGTTTGGCTCAGGCTGAGCAAGGAGGAAATCAAAGGGCTTGAAAAATAATTAAGACTGAGAGCTCTGGGACTGGTGAGCCTGGAGAAGAGCAGCCCCAGAGGGGATCTGAGCAGTGCTCAGCAAGAGCTAAAGGGTGGGGGGCAAGAGGATGGGGCCAGGCTCTGCTCAGTGGTGTCCAGTCACAGGAGCAACAGGCACAAAGTGGAACCCAGGAGGTGCCATCTGAAGAGGAGGAGAAGCTTCTTTGGTGTGAGGCTGCTGGAGGCCTGGAGCAGGCTGCCCAGAGAGGTTGTGGAGTCTCCTCTTCTGCAGAGCTTCCAACC
>VWZE01005050.1:48899-74293 GCA_013396675.1 Eubucco bourcierii | reverse complement strand
TGAACATCTCTCCTGCCAGGCAACCAGCAACAGAAGGAGGGGACACAGCCTCAAGCTGTGCCAGGGCAGGTTCAGCCTGGATGTTAGGAAGAAGTTCTTGACAGAGAGAGTGATTGGCATTGGAAGGGGCTGCCCAGGGAGGTGGTGGAGTGCCCATCCCTGGAGGTGTTCAAGCCAAGCCTGGATGGGGCACTCAGTGCCATGGTCTGGTTGATGGCCAGGGCTGGGTGCTAGGTTGGGCTGGGTGAGCTTGGAGCTCTCTTCCAACCTGGTTGGTTCTGTGGTTCTATGATTCCATGAAAAAAAAGGGCTGAGAGCCCTGGGGCTGTTGAGTCCTGAGAGGAGAAGGCTGAGAGGGGATCTGATCAATGTCTGTAAATATCTGAGGAGTAGGGGTCAAGAGGAAGGTGCCAGGCTCTTTTGGGTGGTGCCCAGTGATGAAACAAGGAACAGTGGGTGCAAGCTGGAACCCAGGAGGTTCCTCCTCAGAATGAGGAGCCTCATCTTCACCATGAGGCTGCCAGAGGCCTGGAGCAGGCTGCCCAGAGAGGTTATGAAGTCTCCTTGTCTGGAGACTTTCAAAACCCACCTGGATGCTTTCCTGTGTGCCCTGCCCTAGGTGCCCCTGCTTTGGCAGGGGGATTGGACTGGATGATCTCTGGAGGTCCCTTCCAAGCCCTAGCACTCTCTGATGCTGGTTACAGGTGTCCTTGCTCACTGCAGAGGGATTGGACAGGACGACCTTTACAGGTCCCTCCCAACCCAAAACGTTCTGTGATTCTATGAAAGCAGTCCCAGAATAGTGCCTGGGTGATGGATGGCTGCATGTTAGTAAATGAACCAGTGCCCAGGGGCACTGAGCCCAGCACTGGGGAGCAGGGATGGGCTATGGAAGCAGAGGGTGCTCCTGAGGTGGTTCTCTACCCTGGAACTTACACTTCGAGTTTGGCACCAGCTGCCACATGCTGGGAGCAGCTATGACAAATACCTTGAGCTCTTCCCTTTCTCTGCAGAGCCTCATCAAGCAGAGGGGTGAAAGCTGTTGAGGCTGAGTTGAATTTGGGGTGACAGGAAACCTGGGGAATTACCATTTTGCTTGTCAGAACCCAGTCCTTGGGCACCAGTGCCAGGCACTGGCTGCTGTGACTCAGTAGTGTTCTCTAGCAGCAGCAGCACTGAGGTTTGTGCTCTCTTGGGGAAGGAGAAAGAAGCTCAATCTCCTAAAAGAACTCTCTCTCCTTACTGGAATTCAAATGTAGGAGCCAAACCTGCCTGGCAGTGCCTCTGTTAAGGGCTCTTTTTAAATGCTGACTGTGTCAGTTCTGAGCTGCTGGCAGAACAGGCTTTTACCAGGCATGAGGTGAAAATGACCCCCTGGTGCTGCTCAGTTCTCTGCTGCCTTCTCCTCTTACATCTTCAGAGCCACATTTGCCTCCCTGACCAGCTGATAAATCTATCCCTTAGCCAAGGGGCTGTGGTTGTGATGAGCAGCTCCAGCCTGGGGCTCTTTGGAGAGCATTGATTGAACAGGGCAGTGCTGAGGGTTGAGCAGACCCAAGATCATAGCATTGTCAGAGCTGGAAGGGATCTGAAGAATCATCCAGTTCCAAACCCCCTGCCATGGGCAGGGTCACCTCACACTAGATCAGGTTGCTCAGAGCCACATCCAGCCTGGCCTTATAAATCTCCAGGGATGAGGCTTTCACCACCTCCCTGGGCAACCTGTGCTTGTATCTCACCACCCTCATGCTGAAGAACTTCTTCCCAACATCCAATTTTAATCTACCCACTTCTAGCTTGGGACAGTTAGCAACAGCAAGCAAAAGCTGTGCACACAAGCAAAGCAAACCAAGGAATTTGCTGACCACTTCTCATTGCAGGCAGGTTTGTTGAGCCATCCCCAGGCTTCCTCACATGCAATTCTGACTTGAGAACACAAACACCATCACCTTTCCCACCCCACCCCACGTTTTCCCCCAAACCCAGAGCACCTGGATGCAATTGGAGTCTCCTCCCACCCCAGGTGGGACCACTTTGCACTCTTTGTCCTCTGCCCTTTATATTCAACCCCAGGAAGGAAGCTCTAAGCTTGCCCAACTGGGCAGAGGGATCCTCCTCCCATCATTGCTGGTGAGTGCCCCTGGTGCACACTGGGTGACTGGTGGAGGTGATCTAAAGGCCGGGGGGCCTGGTGGCCCCCCGGTTAGGTAGGGTTAGGCTTGATGATTACTCTAATATCATCCATGGATGCTGGCTGAGCTCCTCTGTGTTCAGCTGCTTCTTTTTCCTCACTTGTGAAGCTGTAAACAGGGCAGAGATGTGGAGGGTCTTCAAATGCCAAAGCCATCTCTGCTGGATGCGTGGGGAAACTGCAGTGATGTGGAGAGGCTGCAGCAGGCTGGAAGGTGAAAGCACCCAGGGAAACTTCTTGCTTGACCCTTGGGTGCTTGGAAGTGAAGCTTTCTGGCCTAAGCAAGGATGGGTTGCACAGGAGGCAGCAGCTCAGCCAGGCGTGGCTGAAGGTAGAAACTTAGTTGGAGGGAGGGAGTGGAAGAGAGGATAGTATTGCTTTGGGGAGGCAAGGAACATCACCAGGAAAGCTTGAGGTGCTTATGGCCCCTTCCCCACACTCACCCAAAACAATGCCCTTGATAGAGAGTGTCTCTGGGACAGAGCAAAGGTGCTTCTTGGAACCATGGCCACAGAGCAGCTGCAAGATCTCCCAGCTCCTCATCCTCTGCCCTTCCCTCTCTCCTGCCTTTCTTGTCCTGGTTGTAACATTTCCAGCTTGATGGGAAAGAGAAGACCTCCGGTGTTGAGATGTCCACAAAACACAGAACCACAGACTGAAGCAGGTTGTAAATGACCTCTGAGATCATTAAGTCCAACCTATCACCTAACACCTTCTCATTAAATAAACCATGGCACTAAGTGCTCCATCCAGTCTTTTCTGGAACACCTCCAGGAACAGGGCCTCTACCACCTCCCTGGGCAGCCCATTCCAATGCCAATCACTCTCTTTGTCAAGAACTTCCTTCTAATATCCAACCTAGACCTGCCCTGGCACAACTTGCCAGGGGATCACAGGCTCACAGGGGTTGGAAGGGACCCAAAGAGCTCATCCAGTCCACCCTCCCTGCCACAGCAGGACCAGACAATCCAGCTCAGGGCACACAGGAACACATCCAGACAGGCCTGGAAAGGCTCCAGAGAAGGAGACTCCACAACCTCTCTGGGCAGCCTGTGCCAGGGCTCTGGGACCCTTCCAGGCAAGAAGTTGCCCTTGTGTTGAGCTGGAACCTCCTGTGCTGCAGCTTCCATCCATTGCTCCTTGTCCTATCCCAGGCAGCAGTGAGCAGAGCCTGTCCCCCCACTCCTGACCCCCAGCCCTCAGAGGTTTAGAAACATTTATCAAATCCCCTCTCAGTCTTCTTTTATCCAGACTAAGCAGCCCCAGGTCCCTCAACCTCTCCTTACCAGGCAGTGCTCAGTGCCCTCATCATCCTCACAGCCCTCCCTTGGACCCTCCCCAGCAGATCCCTGTCCCTCTGCAACTGGGGAGCCCAAAACTGAAGGCAGTGCTCAAGATGAGCTCTCACCAGGACAGGGTAGAGGCAGAGGATATAGACAGATGTTGAGCATCCCCATGACCTGTCACCTCCAGAGCCCTACACCAGCAACTGGAGACCCACTTTGCTCTCAGACCCCTCAAACACCTCAGCCAGGGCCTGGAGGGAAGGGAGCAGCAGCAGCAATGCCCTGAGTCTGCTGCCATCCTGCGAGCAGCTACCTGCCTGGTGCCAGCCGCTGCGGTGATTGCCTGGGCAGCACCATTAAAATTAGAGGCCCATTAATTAATTTCTAAGTGGTGGTGGAATTCCCCAGGGAGCACATACAGTGTGAGGACTCTATTAATTCATCTTGATTAACATTAGCACAATGAATGCCAAATGAATTCATAACGATCAGCCAATTATTGCGGAGTGTGACAGATGGGATCTTTGTCACTCCAGAAGAGCTCTCGAGTGCTGCTTGCTACCAGCTTCTGATGCTGGCACTGCAGGAGGAGAGGCTCTGGAGCAGGGCAGAAAGCTGGCACACTGGCAGTCAATAGGTGTCTGGGCTGTCACCCTCAGGTAGTCCATTCCCAGGTCCCCAAATAAAGGCTCTCTCTTGTGATAAACCTGAACATTCACAGCGCCTTGTGGCAGGTCTGGAGGTGTCCATCTCCTGGCGGGTCTGGAGATGACTTAGTGTTGTCCTAGACCTGGAAGTGAGGTTGGATCTGCCTGAGCTTTGATTCTTGAGAGTTTCACCTGTGTTATCTACCTGATTTACCAAGTGAAGGTCTCTTCCCCAATGCATCCATCCCAGCTCACTGCTGCTGCCCATCCATGTTGCCACCCAGGAGCTCTATCCTTGTTCTTACACCACTCCTGCTGCTTTGGAGAAGGATTTTGGGCTCAGTCCTGCTTTGCTAATTCTTTTTTTTTTTTTTTTTTGCCTAAATACTCACAACACAGCTGCCTTTTTATCTTCTAGTGTCAACTTTTTGCATCTTTTAAGTAGCAGAGCCAAGGTAATGGCCCTCATTTCCCTAAAAAATATCTTGCTCTGGAGACCTAATTTAAAGCTACATAAAGCCACAGCAGATTACTGCTGGGGAAGGATCTCTTCTGTAGCCCACAAATATTTGTATGTCATGGAAGTGTAGTGAAACCCTTCTTAACTGGAGCTCTGGTGAGAGGGTAGCCTGTTAAAGGCATCCTGCATGGTGCTGAGCAGTGCTGTGACCTGCAGAGTGATGCTGGGAAGAAGGAGGATGAGGACCACCTTCATACCCAGCCAGAAGGGTGTAAAGGAGGAGTCTCTGAGCCAGAAGGGTGTAAAGGAGGAGTCTCTTACTCAGTTAAGAAGTTGATTTAAGGGAGTAAACTCAATGGCACTGCCCAAGCAGCTGATGGAGCTCTGGAAGGGTTTGATCCCATCTTGCCTGGGCAACCTCTTCCATGCCTCACCAATCTTGCTGGGGAAATTTCTTTACAGAAACAGTGCTCAAGGATTGGCACAGGCTGCCCAGGGAGGTGGTGGAGTCCCCATCCCTGGAGGTGTTCAAGAACCTATGCATGTTGCTCTTTGGGATGTTGTTTAATGGCCATGGTGGTGTTTGGTTGGACTTAATGATCTTAGAGGTCTTTGTTCAATGGTTGGACTTCATCTCAGAGGTCTGTAGGTCAGTGGTTGGACTTCATCCTAGAGGTCTTTAGGTCAATGGTTGGACTTGATGATTTTAGAGGTCTTTAGTTAATGGTTGGACTTCATCCTAGAGGTCTTTAGGTCAATGGTTGGACTTGATGATTTTAGAGGTCTTTAGTTAATGGTTGGACTTCATCTTAGAGGTCTTTAGTCAGTGGTTGGACTTGATTTTAGAGGTCTTTAGGTCAGTGGTTGGACTTGATTTTAGAGGTCTTTAGGTCAATGGTTGGACTTTATTTTAGAGGTCTTTAGGTCAGTGGTTGGACTTGATGATTTTAGAGGTCTTTAGTGGTTGGACTTGATTTTAGAGGTCTTTAGTTAATGGTTGGTCTTGATGATTTTAGAGGTCTTTAGTCAATGCTTGGACTTGATCTTAGAGGTCATTTCCAACCCAACCAGTTCTGTGATTCTATGCCAACCACCAGAGAGTCAACACAATGAAGATCACCATCAGAGATCTTGACTCCTCCAGGCATGGCTGTGGTGGGGGTGGCTGCTTGCACCCAGAAGCATAACTCCCCCTGCTCACTCTGTTACTCATTAAGGTCTCAGGTGTTTGTGCACCAGCAGATGGATGTCGGAAAGGGAAAAATGTGTGGAAAGGGCTGTTGGGTTTGAGAGGTAGAGGTGATTCTCTCTTCAGACCCCCACCTTGAGTCCTGGGTGCAGTTCTGGAGCCCCCAGCACAGGAAGGATATGGAAGTGTTGGAGCCAGTGCAGAGGAGGCCACCAAGATGCTGAGAGGGCTGCAGCAGCTCTGCTGTGAGGGCAGGCTGAGAGAGTTTGGGCTCTGCAGCCTGGAGAAGAGAAGGCTTCCAGGAGACCTTGGAGTGGCCTTCCAGGGTCTGAAAGGAGCTACAGGAAGGCTGGGGAGGGACTGTTGACAAGGGTTTGGAATGAGACGAGGAGGAGGAATGGGTTTGAAGTGTCAGAGGGGAGATTGAAAGTGGATGTTAGGAGAAAGTTGTTTGCAGTGAGGATGGTGAGACACTGGCACAGGTTGAGGGTGGTGAGACACTGGCACAAGTTGCCCAGGGTGGTTGTGGAGCACAGAATCACCCAATGTGATCAAAGATCCCATTCTGTGCTTCTGTGCTCCACAACCTCCCTGGAGGTGTTCAGGACCAGGCTGGATGAGTCCTTGAGCGACCTGTTCTAGCATGGGAGGTGTCCCTGCCTATGGCAGGGGCTTGGAACTGAATAAGCTTTAAGCTCCCTTCCAACCTAACCCATTCTGTGCTTCTGGGGTCTTGTGGAAGCAAACCCCCGGGTTTGGGGGTGAAGGCAGCTGGCTTGGGTGCTGTTGGTGACCCTAGGAGGGTTGAGGGGAGGGGGTGGGAGTGTGATGGGTGGCCTGTCCTGGCAGCACGTCGCTCTCTGGCGTGAGGAGGCAGAGGAGGAGGCTGCTGGCAGCCCCGGGGCGGATCGCAGAGCGAGCAGGAAATTCCATCAGGAGCCCTTTCTCATGCTCCTTTGGCCAGCTCACAGGGAGCAGACGTTGGGAACGGAGCAGCCTGGCCCCGCTCTGCCTCCAGCCTCCCCGGCCCCCAGCGCTGCCTCCGGACGTCGGCGGTTCCGTGCCTGAGCCAGGCTGGCTCCAGGGGACCTGGCGTCTCCTGAGTGGTGTCCTGCAGTATAGGGGCTGTGGGCACGAGCTGCAAGCCAGGAGGGTGCACATTGGCATGGGGAGATTCTTCTCTGCTGTCAGGGTCAAGAGGAAGGTGCCAGGTTCTTTTGGCTGGTGCCCAGTGATAGGACAAGGAGCAGTGGGTACAGAGGGTGGCAGAGCCCTGGAGCAGGCTGCCCAAAGAGGTTGTGGAGTCTCCTTCTCTGGAGACTTTCATGCCCATGTGGATGTGTGACCTTCTCTAGGTGATTCTGCTGTGGCAGGGGATTGGACTTGATCTTCTACTGTGTGCAGTTCTGGAGTCCCCAACACAAGCAGGACATGGAAGAGTTGGAGCAAACCCACAGGAGGCCACAAAGATGCTGAGAGGGCTGCAGCAGCTCTGCTGTGAGGACAGGCTGAGAGAGTTGGGGCTTTGCAGCCTGGAGAGGAGAAGGCTTCCAGGAGACCTTAGAGTGGCCTTCCAGGGTCTGAAGTGGGCTACAGGAAGGCTGGGGAGGGACTATGGGTCTTGGAATGACAGGAGGAGGAGGAATGGGTTTGAAGTGTCAGAGGGGAGATTGAAAGTGGTTGTTAGGAAGATTGAAAGTGGTTCTTTACAGTGAGGGTGGTGAGACACTGCCACAGGTTGCCCAGGGAGGTGGTAAGCTGAGGCTCAACTGCAATCCACAGGACAAGACATTTTGGCTCTTCAAGACAAAAGAGGCCACTGAGAACTGGTCCTGACAACCTGGGACTCCGCACCTTGCTGTACCATGGCCCAGGGAGGTGCAGATGGACTGGAGAAGCTTGAGATGAGAAATGACAGCAAGCAGCCTTAGGCAAGTACAGGCCAAATCAAGCAGAATAACACAAGAGCTTCTTCATCAGGTGCCATGGAAAACACAGGCTTCTGTCCTTGGCTCTGCTGAGACATCCCTGGAGGAGGTGGGGCTACCTCTCAGAGCTCTGACTACAACATCCATCTTTTTTTCTTTCCCCCCCCCCACCTCTCTCCTCAAGTGGATTTGCAAGGTTTAAAATGTTTCCCTTCTGTTAAGAAAATCAGACCAGAAAAGCTCTGGGCCATACAAAGTCTCCTTGAAGCAAACCAGAAGCATTGGCACAGCCATCAGCGTGGAGAGGAGAGCGTGGGGAAGATGATCACTGCCTGGCGTCGTGACAGCTTGGGGCTGCTCTGCCTGGCAGGAGAAGGAGTTCTGGGTTGCAGCAAGCAAAATGCTTGGCTCACCTCCTGCATGTGAGATGATCAAATGCTGTGCCACCCTCATGACCAAAAAAAACCCAGCAGTGGTGGGAACAGGATGGTCCAGCCTATGGCTTTCATCTAATGCCTGTGGTCTGAGCAGAGAGGTGGAAGAGGACAGGGCCATGGGCTTCTCTTGATGGCTTGTCTGGATGGAACCTTGTGCTGAGGCAATAATTGAGTGTGTTGGGAGATGGGAGAATCATGCAGAGCCCTTGCCAGCCCTTCTTTCCCCCTGGTGAGCAGCAGTGGGTAGGTCTTCTCCAGCTCTTCACCTCGTTACCACCATCTCATTGCAGGAAGGTCAAGAGTCCCCCTCTGAGGTTTGGAAGGGCGCCCATAGGTCACACTGTCAAGTGCCTTCTTATCACAGGCACTCTGGAGGTTCATCCTCTTCCCAGGGTCCCCTTGGACAGAAACTCATTATCCATCCATCTAGCAGAAGGGCAGCAGAGGGCATCAATGACAGACAAGAGAAGGCAGCCAGCAGCAGAACCAGGCCCCTTGAATTGGAACCAGTTGCTCCTCTGTGCCCTGTCCTTGCTCACCCCATGTGTAAGACAGGAGGGAGAAGCATTTTGTGGCCTCTCTAGAGCTGAGAATATTTTTTTGGGGTTGTTTGGGTTTTTTTTTGAGTACACATTGGCTGTGCCCCAGGGGAGGACCTGGGTTAGAGGAGCAGTCACAGAACCCCTCTGGTTTTGTGTCTTTAGCCTATTGGAGAGAAAAATCCAATAGAAGCAACCAGACCCAAATGCCCTAATGATCTCTGTCTGTAAATTTTCCTGTATTCCAGAGATGGAGCACCATCCATCCTGGCACACAAGACTTCTGGGAAGCCAAGAGGAACAAGGTATTCCCATTTCACTGCTGCCAGGCAAGCTGCCATGCAGCTGCCATCTTTGTGATTCCCTCTTTTGGTTTTGGTTTTGCTTCTAGTTTGGTTTTTTTTTTTTTTTCCCTTTTTAAGATAAATTTTAACACACCCCTCCACCCCACCCCCAAAGCCACCAAAGAAACCCAGCTCCCAGATCAAATCTCTTTGGAAAAAAAGGTTTGGGGGGTTTTTTTGGGCACCTCCACCATGGCTTATTTGACTGATCTCCAGTGGGTGTGGGGGAGTGGACTCCAGGAACAAGATCCTAGGTCTTTATCAGAGAATCCATTGGGTTGGAAGGGACTTGTAAAGCTCATCCCTGCATCCCAACTAGATCATGTTGCTCAGAATTCCCATCAAGCCTGAATATCTCCAGGGATGGTGCTTCCACCACCTCCCTGGGCACCCTGTTCCAGTATCCCACCAACCTCATTAGCAAAGAGCTTGTTCCTAGTGTCCAGTTCCTGGGGAGTGTTCTCCTCACTGCTGAAGCTCACCCTTCACACAAAGGTCCCAGCTGATTTGTTCAAGTCCTTGTTCCTCCTTTCCTTCCCACTACCCCACCTGCTCTTTTCTCCTAGAAACAAGAAACACAGTCCCCATTCTTTGCTGAAATATCCACGTGTCCCTCAGCAGCTCTACTCAGGAGGAGCATCAGCTTGTCAGGTCCTCAGCAGGGCTGGGCAAATCCTGACTGCAGCAAACTGTAGCCATCTACCACCTGGCTTCTGGCAGTGGAGATCAAAGACCTGGAGGATTCTGCTAAGATGCTCTTAGAGACCTCTGCCTGTTTCTTGCACTACAGACCTCCCCTCAGTTCTGCTGAGTTTCTGAAGCACAGACTGCAAGTTTTGGCTGCTTCTGCAGGGAGCTCCAAGCCTTGGAACCCACCAGAGTCTGGAATGCCAGCTGCAAATCCTTCTGCCGTAGTGGACAGCTGTGGCATGCTTTTCAGGGTCGTTCTGCAGCTAGGAATGTAGGAACAATAGGTGAGAAATGAATTCAACCCCTGGCTCCTGAGGAGGGAGTTCTGGATTGAAGAACCAGGTGACAGTGAGGTGACCATCAGAAGGGCATTCCTGTGTGCATTGGCAACTGTAGCCTAAGGCCAGGCACAGAGCTGTGGCAGAAGCAAACCAGCTGCTCACTTGAAGAATGAAGCTGTTCCCACTCCAAGCCTTGAGCTGCCCCTAGGGAGAGAAAACAGCACCTACCACTGAGCCAGCATCTAAAGGAGCTTCTGCCTCACAGGCATCCATGAGAGATGCATCCAGCAGCCAAGGCTAAGCAGATGTCCTGCAGCATTTCCATGTGAGGTTCATCACCACCTGGTAACGTGGGGCCTGTGAGAGAGCAGCAGCTCAGCTTCATGTAGTGAACTTCCCACAGCTGCACACCTTGGTGAAGACCTGGGCATGGAGCAGCCTCTGAGGGGGAAGGAAGGATAAGGATGTCTCTGTGCTGGGAAACAGTCACTGCTTCTGTGAAACCCAGAGAGCAAGGGACAGGGCATGGATGGATGTGGAGAGGATGGCAGTGATGCCAGGCTTTGGAGATGGCTGGTCTTGGAAATAGGAGGTAGCAGAGCAGATAATGTTCTCCTAGTCCTGGGGCCTGTTCTGGCCTCCCCAGTTCAAGAGGGACTGGGAACTATGGAAAGAGTGAAGTGGAGGCTGCAAAGCTGCTGAGGGGTCTGGAGCTGCTCTGTGAGGAGTAAAGGCTGAGAGCCTGCAGAAGAGCAGCCCCAGAGGGCAGCTGAGCAATGCTCAGCAAGAACTAAAGGGTGGGGGGCAAGAGGATGGGGCCAGGCTCTTGACAGTGGTGCCCAGGGACAGGAGAAGGGGCACTGGGCACAAACTGGAATCCAGGAGGAAAAAGTTGTTTGGTGTGAGGGTGATGGAGGCCTGGAGCAAGCTGCCCAGAGAGGTTGTGGAGCCTCCTTGTGTGGAGAGCTTCCAAGCCCAGCTGGGCATTGTGCTGCTGGGCAAGCTGCTGTGGGTGCCCTGCTTGAACACAAAGTTTGTACTGGAAGATATCAGAGGTCCCTTCCAGCTCTCACCATGCTGGGGTTCTGTGTTTTTTGGACTAACACAGCTTCCTGGAAGAGTGGTCCCAGTGGTAGGGGTGGTTGATCTCAGAGCAAGCAACCACACTTTGCACCTTTATCCTTGACACCTGCTGTGGCTTTGCATCAGGCCTTTGGCATTTAAGTCATTTTATAAGATCCCATTTGTCAAGGGTCTGCCTTTCTCTTTGGCTTTTCTCTTATTTAGGAGGTGTTTTAATCTCTTCTAATGCTCCCAAAGGGGTAGTGATGCATCTGGACTGTTGAAGAAGGGTTGGCATTAAGCAACAATTTGGGGCTTTTTTTTTATTTGATGGTTGAAAGAAAGCAGGAGTGGGGTGTGGGGGGGGTGAGGATTTAAAGAGGATTTTATGTTGGCTTGGAAAAGTGAAGGGAAGATTCAACACCAGGTGGACAAAAACCACCACACAAATCTGAGGTCTGACAGCAGCACTTCACCTGGCTCTGGCAGATCAAGCAGAAAAGGTTGGCCTGGTCCTCTGCAGCCTCTGCAGCCTGGGAACTTAAGGACACTTTGCAACAGCAAACAACCAAAACCATCTTGGTTTTGGAGCCTGAACACTGTTGAGGTGGAGCAAACACTGAGGTTGTTGCAGGAGGGGAGGGCAAGTGGTGGAAACCAGCCCCAGGGCTGTGTTAATGGCATCAGTGTCCATGTAGGACTCCTTTAGCTTGGATCTTAATTTCCTGGGGTTTAAGAAAGAAGTTTTCTGTTCTAGGTTTTATTCTCACCCTTGGCATTGAGCTGGTCCCACTGATTGCCTAAAAGGGCTTCTTGTGTTCCAGGTAGCTCTGGTTTCCCTCCAGCAGTACCTGTGCTCCTCTTAACACCACATAACTAGCTTCAGGTTCAGGTGAGGTGCTTGGCAATAAATATCAGGGCTTTCACCTTACTGAATGCCTCATTTGGTCCTCAGCAGAGAGCTGGAGGAGTTCAGGACTTGTCTTTCATGATCAGTGATGGAAACTCACTGAGAGTGAGGTGAGAGGAGACCTCCTCACCTTCTACAACTACCTTAAAGGAGGTTGGAGGTGAGGGTCAGTCTCTTCTCATGTGCAACAGCTGACAGGACAAGAATGGCAGCAAAGATGATGAAGGATCTGGAGAGGAGCAGCTGAGGGAATTGGAGGTGTTAGTGTGGAGAAGAGGAGCCTGAGGACAGACCTCATTGCTCCCTGAAAGGAGGTTGGAGTGAGATGGGGGTTGGGTTTTTCTCCCTAGAATCAGGTGATAGAGGAAATGGCCTGAAATTGTGCCAGGGAAGGATTAGGTTGGAAATTAGGAACTATTTCTTTGCTGCAAGAGTGGTCAGGGGTTGGCTGCCCAGGGATGTGGTGAAGTGCCCATCCCTGGAGGTGTGCAAGAAACCTGTTGGCATGGTGCTTTGGGGCACGGTTTAGTGGTGGTAGCTCAGCAGTAGTGGTGAGATTGTGAGTGGTTGGACTTGATCTCAGAGGTCTCCTCCAACCTCAACATTTCCATGGTTCTAACTCATGTTGCTTGGGCTGTTCTCATCCAGCCTGAGCTGCTGAAACATCCTGTGGGAAACAGTGGCCTGTGGAAAAGTTTGTGATGAGAAAGTCAGGGGTGTAGCTACCTGCACACAGCTGCTTTCCAGGTGTGGGGGAAGAGCTGCTGCTGGTTTCAAAGGAGGCTCATTAATAGCAATGTTGGCATCTAACAGCTGCTTTTCATCTGGGTACTGCTCAGACCTTAACTCAGCAGCATGTGACATGCTTCTGGCCAGGTTACTCCTGCCACACAGGCTTTGGGACAGGTCTCTCCTGTCTGTTCAGAAGTTGCCCACAGACAAAGACAGGATGGGTGGTTAGCATAGAGTGTCTGCAGGCACATCCCTGCCCCAGCTCCTGTCCCACGGTACCACTGTTCTGCCCTGCGGCCTCCCAGCAGCTGTCGACGGCGCTGCTGGAGCAGGCAAGCAGGTGACCAGGTGACCCCCCATGGATATTCAGCATTAAAGGACCCCAGAAGATGGTTGAACTTTGGACTTCATGCTTTTAAAGTGACCAAGTTCTCTTTTCCTTCTGCTACCTCTTCACCCATCCATTTCCTTCTCCCTGTGGTGTTGCTTCCTTTGCTTTTCATGGCTTGTCTTTAACCTTTTGGTTTCCAGGACCAAAGGGCAGTTTCCCCACAGAGGCCAGGCCTGAGTGGGAGCCTGCCTTGCCCTGTTCCTCCAGGAGCACACATGGAGCAGCTCTCCCAGGCCAAGGCTCCTCAGTGGCTTCCCCTAACCCTTCTTGGACTATCCAAGCTGAGACCCCACCGACCATGCTGGTGGAAGGGTCGGCTTGGAGGGCAAGACATCAGCTGCGACCCGTCAGCTCTGAGGATGCTTTAGGTCTTTGTGACTCCAGCAGGGTCCCAGCTCACCCTGTGACACCGTGACCAGGAGCCCTAGAGTCACTCTGTCCCTCCTCTGTCCACCTGCAGCTGTCCAAGAGGAGAGGCAGAGGGGAAAGGACCGCAACGAGAACGAGGTGGAGTCCACAAGCAGCGCCAACGAGGACATGCCCGTGGAGAAGATCTTGGAAGCTGAACTTGCAGTGGAGCCAAAGACAGAGACATACATTGAGGCAAACATGGGCCTGACGCCGAGCTCGGTAAGGGACCCCACCCCCTTGGCACCTGGGGCAGCAGGGATGGTTCTTGGGATGGCAGGCTTCACCTGGCACCAGTGCAGCAGTGAGCCCAGGGCAGAGAGGGGATTGTGGAATCATCAGGTGGTCTGGGTTGGCAGGGACCTCCAAAGCTCATCCAGTCCAACCTGCTCTGCAGTTATCTTATGGGAATAGAGTAGAGCTCAGAAGTGCAGCTTCTGCTGTGGACACCATGTGTGAGCTAAGCATAGGGGCAGTGGTTTCACACTAGAGAAGGGCAGAGTTAGGTTGGACATTAGGAAGAAGTTCTTTACTATGAGGGTGGTGAAACACTGGAACAGGTTGCCCAGAGAAGTTCAGAGGCTCACATCCTGCTCTCAGGTGCGGGCAGAGCTGAGCTTTGTGTAGGGTCACAGGCTCACAGGGTGTCAGAAGATGGAAGGGACCCAAAGAGAGCATCCAGTCCAACCCCCCTGCCAGAGCAGGACCAGNTTGTGTTGAGCTGGAACCTCCTGTGCTGCAGCTTCCATCCACTGCTCCTTGTCCTATGCCAGGCAGCAGTGAGCAGAGCCTGTCCCCCCCCTCCTGACCCCCAGCCCTCAGATAGTTATAAACATTTATCAAATCCCCTCTCAGCCTTCTCCTCTCCAGACTAAGCAGCCCCAGGTCCCTCAGCCTCTCCTCCCCAGGCACTGCTCAGTGCCCTCAGCATCCTCACAGCCCTCCCTTGGCCTGTGTCCAGCAGATCCCTGTCCCTCTGCAACTGGGACACCACACCTCTGGAAGTGTTTAAGACCAGGCTGAATGAGACTTTGAGCAGCTTGCTCTAGTGGAAGGTGTCCCTGCCCATGGCAAGGGGGTTGGAACTAGATGGTCTTGAAAGTCTCTTCCAACTCAAGCCAGGCTAAGATTCTGTGTAAACAAATCCCTCTGCCCCTGCTCCACTACCAGCACTGCTGCTTTGCTGTCTCACAGCTATAAGGAAGGAGCAGATAGTGTGAGGTGGAATTAGAAAGGCTCCCAGAGATCTTCTTGCAGTTATCAGCCCTTAGTGCTGAAAGGCAGGAGGACACCAAGCTCTGAAGAGCTCAGAGTCCAATCAAGCCAGTAAACAGCCTTGTGTGGCTGAAGTGCAGAGAGATAAGAGCTGTAAAAGCTGGGTGTGACTTTTCAGATGCAGAATGATACAGCTGCTTGGCTCCAGGGAAGACAGCACCTGGAGAAGTTTGCTTTCAAGTTCCTTTCCCATTTAAAGCTTGAGTTTAGAGGGTGGTGAGAAACTGGCCCAGGTTGCCCAGAGAGGTGGCAGACATCCCACTCCCAGCTTGACAGATTGCACCCTCCAAGGTCATCCTGTCCAAGCCCCCTGCAGTCAGCAGGGACACCTCCAGCTAGATCAGACTGCCTGGGGCCACATCAAGCCTGATCTTGAATGTCTCTAGGGATGGGGCCTCAACCACCTCCCTGGGCAACCTGTTCCGGTATTTCACCACCCTCGTTGTAAAGAACTTCCTCCTAAGGTTCAACCTAAACCTGCCCCAGCTTCAAACTGTCACCCCTCATCCTGCAACCATCCCAGGTCAGCTTGTTTTGGGCTCTGATATGGTTGAAACTGTGGCTGCAGCACCTCTCCTAGGAGGACAGGCTGAGAGAGTTGGGGCTGTTCAGTCTGGTGAGGAGAAGATTCTGAGGACACCTTACTGTGGCCTTTCAGTGTCTGAAGGGAGCCTATAGGAAAGCTGAGGAGGGACTTTTTAGGCTGTCAGGGAGTGATAGGACTGGGGGGGAATGGAGCAAACCCAGAACTAGGTAGATTCAGACTCGATATTAGGAAGAAGTTGTTGAGCATGAGGGTGGGGAGAGCCTGGCAGGGGCTGACCCAGGGTGGTGGTGGAAGCCTCATCCCTGGAGGTGTTTAAGGCCAGGCTGGATGAGGCTGTGGGCAGCCTGAGCTGGTGTGAGGTGTCCCTGGGCATGGCAGGGGTGTTGGAACTGGCTGCTGCTTGTGGTCCTCTCCAACCCTGACTGATTCTGTGATCCTGGAACCATCCCAGGTCAGGTCATTTGAGGCTCTGATACAGTTGAAGATATCCCTGCTTTAGTAGTAGTGTCCACAACCTCCCTGGGCAACCTGTGCCTGATCACCCTCACTGTAAAGAATGTCCCTGCAAGTACTGCAACTCCCCAGCAGCGTTTGGTGCAGGGACACAAATAAAAGGACCCAACAGAGCAGGCTAATAGGGAACAGATGATTTTGTACCTGGTGCCTGTGAGGGACTGCATTTATCTGCCCTTCCATCACAGGGCTCTCTGGGGAGGGCTGGCAGGAGGGCATCTCCTCTGTCTTCCCTCTCCTCATCTGGTGGCCTCGTCACTGCGAGCTGCTGATCTCATACATCTGCTAAACCTGCTACAAATGTCACCTCATCGACAGGAGCTGCTTGACAATAATGGGGCATTTCAACAAGCCTCCTGCTTCTATTTAGATGCAACACACATCCCTGTTCAGGGTAATGCACGCTGAATTATGCAGGAACCAGCTTTCAATTTGCTCCGAGAGGCTGAGGAGATGCAGTTGCCAGACGAAGCCATTTATTTCAGCTCCCTCTCTGGGGTTTGTTTCTCACTCAGCACAGTGCTGGCTGCAGCTCCCCTCAAGTATTTTTGGGTTTTTTTGTAAATCCTGATCAACATCAGAGCCTCTTCCAGGCCCTTGCTAACCACAGAATCACACAACCCCAACACGTTGCGGGCTCTGGAGATCGTCGAATCTAAGCCCCCTGCCCAAGCAGGATCACCTAGGGCAGGCCACACAGCAACATAACCAGGTGGGGTTTGAATGTCTCCAGAGAAGGAGACTCCACAACTTCCTTAAGAGTGGCCTTCCAGTATCTGGAGGGGGCTACAGGGAGGCTGGGGAGGGACTATTGACAAGGTCTTGGCAATGACAGGGCAAGGGGCAATGGGTTTGAAGTGGCAGAGGGGAGATTGAAAATGGATGTTAGGAGGAAGTTGTTTGCAGTGAGGGTGGTGAGACACTGGCACAGGTTGAGGGTGGTGAGACACTGGCACAGGTTGAGGGTGGTGAGACACTGGCACAGGTTGCCCAGGGAGGTTGTGGAGCACAGAATCACCCAACGTGATCTTCGATCACGTTGGGTGATTCTGTGCTCCACAACCTCCCTGAAGGTCTTCTGTGCTCCACAACATCCTTGGAGGTGTTCAAGACCAGGTTGGACAAGGCCTTGAGTGACCTGTACTAGTGGGAGTTGTCCCTGCCTGTTGCAGGGTGTTGGAACTAGATGATCCTTGAGGTCCCTTCCAACCTTCCCATTCTATGATTCTCCTTGGCAGTCCTTGGGCAGGAAGATGAGGGGCATGAGGATGAATCTGCCCCTGCCCTGCACCCCCCCAGCAACCTCAAAGCTGGGCTCTGGCATCTTAAACACCACCTCGGATGGGCTCCTGACCACTGAAAGGCAAAGCCTGTAACTGAGAGCTCTTATCCCCATTAGCTCTTAATTGGCCTTTGAGCTGCTGGTTTCAAGTCACCATTTTCTGGAAGATGTCTCCAAGCTCTGGTTTTCCAGCAGGATCAGGTGCCTGTGTGTCCTTTCATCCTGTCACACTCCGGCACTGTGCCCTTGCTATTTGCTGCTGGAGGGGATTTGCTTACCCCCTGCCTGGAGAGGGATTCTAGAAGCACTTTGCAGATTCCACCCTCCCCCCTCTCCCCAACCTGCCCTGGAAACAGACAGGACTTTTTCAGCTGCAGGCATGATACTTTTAGCTGCCTCTCAAGCTCCCCTGATTAACTTCTGCCAGGAAGCACCGTGGTGATTCCAGGAACTGCCATCTGAGGTGTAATTAAAAGCTGGGTCCCTCGCTGAGGCTTTCTATGAAGGCTGGGTACAGCTTGTGCTGCCTGCAGAGCAGCAGTCAGCCAGCTGGGCTGGGGGACCTGCAGCAGGGCTTGCTGCAGCACGGCAAGATCATAGAATCCTGGAATGGCTCAGGTTGGAAGGGGTCTCAGAGGTCATTTACTTCTGCCATGGGCAGGGACACCTCTCAGCTGGACTCAGCTGCTCAAGCCTTCATCCAACCTGGCCTTCAACACCCCTAGGAAAGAGGCAGCCACAGCCTCTCTGGGCAGGCTGTTCCAGACTCTCACCACCCTCAGACTGAACAACTTCTTCCTCAGCTCCACTCCAACCCTGCTCTGCCTCAGGTACAAACCATTCTCCTTTGGCCTGTCCCTAGACACCCTCATGAAAAGTCCCTCTGCAGTGGATGGTAACAACATGCCCAGAAGCCACTCCTGATAAAAACTTTGTCCCAAGCTTTCCCCAACTCCTTTTGTGGGGCTGTGCAGGCACTTGTTGCTGCATGGGTCAGGTTCTGCTGGAGCTTGGGGTCTGCCATAAGCTGTGTCCCACTCCACCCCCATCCTGCTTTACAGAAGCCAGCATGCCAGGTTCTCCAGCTGGCTTCTCCAGCTTGCTGACCAAACTGGGATGATTTGAAGTTGGTGGTGGTCCCACAGCCTGAGCCACACACGTCCCTTCTCCCCCTTCCTGGAGACTCCTCTGAATCCCTGCTTTCCAGTGAAACACTTCACCCTGCAGAGCTTCTCCTCACACTCTGGTTAGGTTTTTCCTGTTGTCCGGAGGAAATCCTGTCTCATCTCCCTCTCTTGGAGGAAAACCTGGTCCCTGCTCACATCTCCTTCTGCTGGGGAGACACTCAGCTCCCTTGGGGTGAGACTTCCCTGTCCTTGCACCCCTTGAGGAGCTGCTGGGGTTGGGCAGAGCAAGGAGGGATGATCCCCAGGACGATGCTCCCTGCTCCTCAGCAGCACTGCCGAACATGAGCCCCTTCCCATCCATCTCTGCAGGCAACAGGTGAAAATACTCTGAAGGCCCCAGAGCTTGCCAGATGCTGGTTATTTTAAGCCTGGAGAATAGGAGACATTGATCACTGAGGCACAGAGTTTGTGTTTGCTGCCAGGGGACAGGGGAGGGGACTGGAGAAAGGTCTGAGGCATGGCTGTGAGGGATGGTAGCAGCATGGTCCTGGTCAACCCAGCCTGGGAGGGGGATTTGCAGCCAGCTGCTGGTGAGGAATGGCCTTGGCCTGCTGAAACTGAGACTTGCAGGAGGAGGAGGAGGTTAGGCTGGTGTTGGTGTCTGCTCTGCCACTTGAATTCCCACTTCTCCTTGCAATCCAGGGGCGAGGTAAATGCTCCTCCTCCCATTTGGAAACTGCTCTTTTAAGGACATGGAAGACAGCTAATCGTGCAGTCTAAGCTGCTAGGTATCAGCAGGGATTATGGTGGGATATGTGGAGGGGCTCACAGATCCCTGTCCAGAGAGGTAAACCCTCTCTACACACTTGGCCTAGCAAAGTCTGTCTTTGTCAGGGTTAGACAGGCTCTTCCAGTTCCTAATCACAAGCCCACTTGAGCTGTTAGCAGTTCCTTTAAACAGGGATTTGGTGTGTTTAGGCTGACTGTCCTCCTTGAGAGCAGATGGTTTTTGTTACTGGATAATATTTCAAAGGCAAGGGGGTTTTCCTCTTCTTTTTTTTTTTTTTTTTTTTTTTTTCCCNGGGTTTTTCCTTTTTTTTTTTTTTTTTTTTTTTTTTTTTCCCCTCTCATGCCCCCTCTGGTGCTGGTTTATTGAGCTGGGAGATGCTGGCACAGGGAACATGTGTGCAGGAGCCTTGCCTGGGCTGGTTCCTCAGTCAGGCTGCTGGATATTGGGGTCACAGCAGTCCTGGTGCCTGTTTTGAAGCTGGTTAAAAGGCATTCAAGCTATATGGTGGAGAAACAAAGTCACCTCCTTTCTCTGTGCCTGGCAATCATAGAANAAAGAACTTCTTCCTAACATCCAGTCTAAATCTCCCTCTGCCAGTTCAAACCCATTGCCTCTTGTCCTGGCATTGCAAGCCCTTGTCCATAGTCCCTCCCCAGCCTTCCTGTAGGCCCCCTTCAGATCCTGGAAGGCTACTCTAAGGTCTCCTCTAAGCCTTCTCTTCTCCAGCCAATGGCTCTTTCTAGGATCCTCCCAGCTGTGGGAGGCCAGCAAACTCCTTCAGCTGCTCTTCCAGCCTCTCATTCTTTCTCTGAGCCTTTTTGATCTCTTTTTTTTTTTTTTTTTTTACAGCCCAATGACCCAGTGACAAACATCTGCCAGGCAGCAGACAAACAGCTCTTCACCCTGGTGGAGTGGGCCAAGAGGATCCCTCATTTCTCCGAGCTGCCCCTGGATGACCAGGTCATCTTGCTCAGAGCAGGTGAGTGAAAACCAGCCCCAAGTGGGCCCCATCACTCTGTATTCCACTTAGATTTAGGTCTCAGCAACTTGCAAGCTGCTAACTGATTCTGAGTAATAGCTTCTGATAATTCAATTGCTTAAACAGAGTTTAAAAAGCCCCAAGGGATGCGTTGCGGAACGAGATCCAAAATGTTGCACCAGCTGCCAATCAGCTCAACAACAACAAACAACAACCAACAACAACAAAAAAAAATAGCCCAGCTGATGAGTGAAGGGCTTGGAGGTGTGGTGCTGGGTGATTGGAACCAAAGGAGTTCCACACTGCCTTCCTCCCAGGCTGAGGCTTGGGAGACAAATGGGCATTGGGTCTCCATGAAATTTCCTCGCCTTAGAACGTTTGATCGTTAATTAAAACCAGAAAGGGGAGAGAACGACGTTGCCCTCCCTCTCCCACCCACCAAGATGAAAATCAAATTTTCTCTGGGCTCTTTTTAAATTTCCTGGTGTGGCAGGAGGTCTGCAGGAGGAGCAGATGCTTTGGGAAGTGAAAAGCTGTGGATAGGATCTTCTTCCAGCGAGTAAATTGAAGCCCCTGCTGCTGGCAGGTTGTGCACAAAGACCAGGGAGGGCAAGAAATCAAGAGCAGGGTCAATAAAGCTGCTTTTTAGGCATGGAATCATAGAGTCACAGAAGTATTTTGGTTGGAAAAGACCTTGGAGGTCATGAAATTCTACTAAGTTTGGCTCTAAAATGTGTCCCTCACTGTTGCATCTCTGCATGAAACTCTTCGCACAGCTCCTGCCATCAGCTAAATGGTTCAGAAGGCTTTGGCTTGATGCAAACCCCTAAAACAAAGGGGGCAGTGGGACAGGCAAAGTGACTTCCCACAAATGACAAGGCTCCACATGGCAGGTGAGGCTGGGAGAAGGCTTTGATAGCTGTTGGTGGCACCCAGTGACCTGCTTGGCAACAGGAGGCACCAACCTCAACTCCTGACAGTACTTGAGGGAAGTGGAAACAAAAACCACAGCAGCAGTTCAAGGTTTGCTTTTCTCTTTGGAAGAAAGCTGATGAAAACTGACCTGGAGAGTTTCTGACCTGATGTTCTCTCCTTTCTGCTGGTGCTTTTGGTGACCCAGCTCCAAGCTAGCCTCCTGCAGAGGCCTCTCCATGGGGAAGGAGAGGGAGCTGCAGAGCCCAACTCCTCCCAGGTTCTGTGCAGGCTCTAATCTCCTGGCCCTGAGGTGAGCTGAGCCTCTGGAGTGCTTCCAGTGGGCTGCTTGCTCCAAGCATCTCCACTGGGGCCTCAGATAACCTCCCCCAAGTCTTTTAACCAGTGGCTTTATCTATTATTGAGTGGAGAGAGTGGCCTGCTGAGAACAGCTGCCCATGAAATATTGAAGTATTAAAATTTAGCTACCAGCATCAGTCAGGTTCAGTCATGCATCCTTGGAGGCAGAATTAAGTGGAGCACACAGCTGTGGAGGAGCAGGGCTGGGTGGGCTGGCAGCAGCTTTGCTCTAATCCTGAATCATTTAAAAATCTTCCCTCTCTGAGGTGTGTGCAAGAGAAGGAAACCCAACTTCTTAAGCCTGTTTGCTTTGGGTTTCCTTCTTTCCAAGCTTGCTCTGGCTGAGGCAGGACCAACCTGATGTTTTCTCAGCATCACAGAATGGTGAGGGGGTTGGAAGTGACCTCTGGAGATCATCCAGCCCAACCCCCCTGCTACAGCAGGGGCACCCACAGCAGCTTGCCCAGCAGCACAGGGCCCAGCTGGAGTTTGGAAGCTCTCCAGACAAGGAGACTCCACAACCTCCCTGGGTAGCCTGCTCCAAGCCTCCAGCACCCTCACACCAAACAACTTTCTCCTCCTGGTCAAGTGGAACCTCCTGGGTTCCAGTTTTTGCCCAGTCCCTGGGCACCACTGCCAAGATTCTGGCCCTATTTTCTTGCCCTCCACCCTTTAGCTCCTGCTGAGCATTGCTCAGCTCCCCTCTGGGGCTGCTTTTCTCCAGGCTCAACAGCCCCAGGGCTCTCAGCCTTTGCTCCTCACAGAGCTGCTCCAGGCCCCTCAGCAGCTTTTTTAACCTCCTCTGGACTCTCTGCAGCAGTTCCCTATCTGTCTTGAACTGGGGAGCCCCAGAACTGGATGCAGTATGCCAAATGAGGTCTCTCTAGGGCAGAGTAGAGGGGCAGATGAACCTCCCTCGAGCCTCAGCATCTGTTCAAAGGGTGCTGAGCACCCCACACCTCTGCAGCTGCACTTCCTTCTAGAGGGCTGATGGGAAAAGCTGGTGGAGAGATGGATCAGCATGATGGTCACTGTGCTGCCTGGTGCACTCCCTACCCCAAAGCATCCCCACAGCCTGCAGCCACCATCAGGGTGTCCCAAAGCTATCTGCTCTGCTTCTCCAGAGCTTGGGTTGAAGAGCAAAACTCTCTGGGTAGACTTACTTGATCTCCAGCTCAGATTTCCTGCTTGTCATCATTCTTCATTTTCCCTTACCTCTCTATCTCAACAGCTCTTTGGGGATACATCAGGTAAAAATAGGTTCCTCATTTGAGCCAAAACATCCCAGCTCTAAATGGGAGTCATTCAGCTGGAGGGTGCTGATTAACCCAGCACTCCTTAGCTGGAATAAGATCATCAGAGATGTTGGTGGCATCTGGGAGCCTCTGGATTGAGCACCCCTGGGGCTGTGCAGAGCCATGGGTCTTGAGTGCCAGCTGAGAGTCAAAGCAGAGCTGTGAAAGCCATGGAGGGACACTGTGAGCCAGCTCAGGTTGCTGCTGGTTGGAGCTGCATGAGGAGGTTGTGTGTCGAGCTGCTGTGTGTCATGGCTGGCAGGAGGCACCAGCTGCACCTCTCTGTGGGTCTGGCTCTGAGAGAGGTCCTCTACAAGCACAGAGCACAGTTGCTGCAGGCTCCTGGTGCACTTCATGTCTTCTCCTCCATCCTCCTTGGGTTTCACAGTGTTGCAATCCCTCTGCAAGTGCCAGGTCTCGCCCAGCAAATAGCCAAATAAATGTTCCTGTGAGAGGGGTGGAAACATCCTGTGGCCACTTAGGAAAGAGTGAACTTTATTCCTTGTCAACATTTCTGATGGCACAACCCACCCCTGCAAGAGCAGGTAAATACAGCACACGTGGACCTTGGGTTTCTTCCAGTCAGGGAGAAAGGACAAGTTTGGCTGGCAGGAGAGGAGCTGAAGGATGTTGTTGTTGTTGTGTCTCTGTTCCAGCCTGGGAAAAGAAAATAGCATCAAATGCCCTGATGGTTCTGCACCTTGCCAAGCAACCCTGTGTGCTGGAGCCCAGGACATTTTCAGGCTGGGTGAATCAGCCACATGATGGAAGTGTTGCAGAAGAGCCTATCTTGTGGTACTGAAAGTCACCCAAGTGTCCACCCTGCAGATTTCCCAACAGTTCTTCACAGAATCACAGAGTGTCAGGGGCTGGAAGGGACTTCCAAAGCTCATCCCAGCCCCTGCCAGAGCAGCATCACCCAGTGCAGATCACACAGGAACACATCCAGGCAGGGTTTGAATATCTCCAGAGAGGGAGACTCCACAACCCCCATGGGCAGCCTGTGCCAGGGCTCTGGCACCTTCATAGGGAAATAATTCCACCTCATGTTTAAATGAACCTTCCTATGGCTCAGCTTCCACCCAGTGCCCCTTGCCCTGTCAGTGGGCATCACCCAGCAGAGCTGACTCCAGCCTTCTGGCACTCACCTGCACATCTTCATAACCATTGCTGAGGTCACCTCTCAGTCTCTCCTCTCCCAGCAGCACAGCTCCAGCTCCCTCAGGCTCTGCTCCTACCAGAGCTGCTCCATTCCCTTCAGCATCTTTGTGGCTCTGTGCTGGACTCTCCCCAGCAGTTCTGTGTCCCTCTTGAACTGGGGGGCCCAGAACTGGACACAGGACTCCAGATGTGGCAGAGTAGAGGGGCAGGAGAACCTCTCTTGACCTACTAACCACAACCCTTCTAATCCACCCCGGAATGGCATTGCCCCTCCTGGCCACAAGTTGTTGAGCTCTTGTTGAGGCTTTGGGCACCGAAGCTGGTGAAGGATCTGGAGAAAAGGGCTGGGGAGGAGCAGCTGAGGGAGTAAAGTCTGGCAAAGAGGAGTCTGAAAGGAGGTTAAGGTGAGGTAGGAGTTGGCCTCTTCTCCCTAGTATAAGGACAGGAGAGGCAATGGCTTGAAACTGTGCCAAGGAGAGTTAGGTTGGAGATGAGGAACAAATTCTTTGCTGCAGGAGTGGTCAGGGATTGGAACAACCTGCCCAGGGAGTCCCCATCCCTGGAGGTATTCAAGAAATGTGTGGCCATGGCACCTGAGGACATGGGTTAGTGGTCATGGAGGTGTTAGATTGGAGGTTGGGCTCATTGATCTTAGAGGCCTTTTCCAACCTTAACGATTCTATGATGAACTCTAGCAGGGCTGCTACTACCCCAGATCCTTGAGCACCAACAGGAACAGCAACCTGCAAGCAAGAGTTTCCATGGTGCCAGTTTACACAGAGTAATGTTTAGTGCCTCATTATGGCCTGAAAATGAGCCAAATTAGCTGATAGAAGACGTTAAGAGGGTTTGAAATTGCTTGGAGGCAGGGAGTGGGAGGTCAGAGGGGGAATGTAGGGCTCCACACTCACTAAGAGGTTCATGGTGAGAGAAGCAGGGCAAAGAGTTCAATCATCATAGAATCATAGAATGGCTCAGGTTGGAAGGGACCTCAGAGGTCTTCTGCTCCAACCTGCTCACCATGGGCAGGGACATCTCTCACTTAGACTTGGCTGCTTGAGGCCTCAGCCAGCCTGACCTTGAACCTTGAACCTCCAGGGAGATGTTTGCTCTGATGCCTGCGAGGTTCATGGGGGAAACTGCTTCCCTTATTATTGTTATATTTGCAGCACATTTGCTCCTTAACATTTTTTTCCCTTCCCTGACATCCAGGAAAGGGTTGGCTCCTGACTCCCTCCTCGCTCCCAACCACCTTACTGAAGTAAAAGTGGCTCTTGAGTGGCTTCCTCCTCTCTTTTTCATCGCCAGGAAGGTGACATTCCCAAACCTCCCTTAGCATTCTGTGGCTCTAACCTGCAGCCTTGGTTGTTTTCTCCTTGCCAGGGTGGAATGAGCTCCTAATTGCCTCCTTCTCCCACCGCTCCATAGCCGTGAAGGATGGGATCCTGCTGGCCACTGGGCTCCACGTGCACCGGAACAGCGCCCACAGCGCTGGCGTCGGAGCCATCTTCGACAGGTGGGCACAGGGAGGGAGGCCTGGGGGAGTGGGTGATGGATGGGTGGGTGGGAGGGTAGACAGAGGGAGGGATGGATGGATGGATAATGGATGGATGATAGGTGTGTGGGTGGATGGAGGATGGATGGATGGAGGATGAATG
>VWZE01005050.1:1471-25038 GCA_013396675.1 Eubucco bourcierii | reverse complement strand
CTGCCATTTCTGCCCTGACTCTGCCATCTCTGCCCTGACTCTCTCATCTCTGCCCTGACTCTGCCATCTCTGCCCTGACTCTCTAGTTTCTGCCCTGACTCTGCAATCTCTACCCTGACCCTGCCATTTCTGCCCTGACTCTCTCATTTCTGCCCTGACTCTGCCATCTCTGCCCTGACCCTGCCGTTTCTGCCCTGACCCTGCCATTTCTGCCCTGACTCTGAACTCCCCTGCTGTGCCCAGTGCCCAGTCACCAGTTCATCACCTAATCCCCGAGTCCTTCCACCCATCTTTTCCTCCAGCAGACACAAGCCCTGCTTTAGTCCTCACAGTACAACAAAGGGTTAAGGAGAGGCTTAAAGCAAAGCCTTGCCTAAACCTGGGATCTTGGGATCCCAAGGCACAGGAGAGAAATCCTAGCCACAAAAAGTTTCACCTCTCTCTCCCTTGCACCACTGGCAGTGAAAGCTTGTTTGGCTTCCCAGGCAACATTTTCCATCCCATGCTCCAAGGAGACTCAATTCCACTAAGCCCACATCTTGTTTTTCTACTGACAAAGTGAGGTATGATTCTTGGCTGCCTCCTTTGCCTTTTTATTTCCACACCACCACCCCCCTCCCCTTTTCTGCTTTGTGGAAGACTAAATGAAAAGATGCTTTCAAAGCTCATTCACTCAACACTCAACCCCAAACCCAAGGGGGAGGGTCAGATGGAAATTCACTAAAGTTATATCAGAAGATTTGAGGGTTTTTTTTTTTTTTTAATTTTTATTGTGGTTGCTGTTGCCTTTCTTTTATGGTGGGTATTAGGCAGGAGAAAATGAAATGAAGATGCAAGAGGAGGCTGGGAAAGGTAGGACAGCCCAAAGAGTGATTCAGCCAAGGCATTTAATTTATTTTCTTATTTAAAAAAAAAAAAAAAAAAAGCTTGTGTTTGAGTCACTGTGATTCCTGAGGACACAGCTCTTGGGGTTCATTTTGTCTGGGCCTTTTAATTTAGAACATAAAAGCCTCCTACCTCGTCATAAACACAGCCATGTCCTTCACCGTGCTGGGGGCTGCCTTGGGTGAGCTCACCAGGGAGGGAGAGGACAGGAGGAGGAGGAGGAGAGGGAACTGCTTGGCTCAAGGTCAGCCAAGAGAGGCAGGAGCAGAGTGGGGAGAATGTTTCCACCCAGCCCTGTCCACCCACTGTAGCTTCCCACCAGCCTCACAAGCCTTGCTGCTTGTTAGCTTTGCAGCCTGGAACCTGTTCTTGGGGCTCCCTGTCCCTTTTCTGGGAGCTCAAGGAGTTGTTTTCCACTTAGAATCATAGAACAGGAGGGACCTTGAAAGCTCAGCCAGGCCAACCCCACTGCAGCCAGCAGGGATGCCTGCAACTAGAGCAGGTTGCTCAGAGTCCCACCTGGAATGGTTCCAGGGATGGGGCAGCTCTCAGCTTGCTGGGCAACCTGGGCCAGGGTCTCATCACCCTCAGTGTAGACAAAATTCTTTTTTCTCTCCAGCCTAAACCCTTGGCCTGTCACGACAGGTCTTGCTAAAAGTCTGTCCCCACCTCTCTGATCAGCCTCTTTAGACACTGAAAGGTCACCACAAGGTCTGCCCAGAGCCTTCTCTTCTCCAGGCTGAACAACCTCATCCCTCTCAGCCTGGCCTCACAGCAGAGGGCTTCCAGCCCTTGGATCATTGCTGTGGCCCCCTCTGGACCTGCTCTAACAATCCTGGTTGTGATAGGAAAGGAGCAGGGCTACAGAACTGTCACCATCACAGGAGGGTGGTGAGGCCCTAAGGACATGGTTGCCACCAGAAGGGGCTGGAGGAGCCAAAGGGCTTCGTGTAGATGGCAGGGAAGGTGATCTGCAGTGTCCTGGTAGAGCCTGGGAGGGGGTTAAGCCATACACTACTGACAGAGGAAACCTTGGCCCTTTCAGTGTCCCACCAGCCCAGCACGAGGCTTTGCTCACCTCTGGACTGGTAATCAAAGGGATTCTGGCCAGAATGAGCTACAGGACGAGCAGAGGGGGATGGCACTGCCCCCTCCCCACGTCAGTCATTAGCCAGGGCACATCATGTCTGCCCATCTCTACTGTCCCAACAGTGCTCCATGCTTGCTCCATCACTTGCTCCATCTCCCTGCTCCATCCCTGACTCATCCTTCCTTCATCTCTGCCCATTCCTGCTCATCCCTGCTCCATCCCTACCCCATTTACCTGCTCTGTCCCTGCCCCATACTCACCACATCTCTGCTCCATCTTTCTCCCATCCCTGCCCAATTCCTGCCCTATCCTAGCTCTGCCCCTGCTCCATCCCTGTCCCATCCTTGTACATTCTCTGCTCCATACCTGCCCCATGCCTGCCTCATCTCTGCTCCATTTCTTTTCCATTCTTGCTCCATCCTTGCCCCATTCTTGCCTCATCCTAGTTCTGTCCCTGCTTCATCCCTGTCCCATCCTTGCCTCATCTCTGCTCCATCCCTTTTCCATCCTCACTCCATCCCTCTTCCATCCTCACTCCGTCTCTGCCCCATGTTTGCCTCATCTTTGCTCCATCCCTTTTCTTTCCATCCTCACTCCACCCCTGCCCCATCCTTGTCTCATCTCTGCTCCATCCCTCTTCCATCCTCACTCCACCCCTGCCCCATCCTTGTCTCATCTCTGCTCCATCCCTCTTCCATCCTCACTCCACCCCTGCCCCATCCTTGTCCCATCTCTGCTCCATCCCTCTTCCACCCTCACTCCACCCCTGCCCCAAGTTTGCTCATCTCTGCTCCACCCTTTTCCCAGCCCATTTCCACCCCTGCTCCCTTCCCTGCCCATGCACTGAGATGGAGTGAGGAGGCTGAGTGGGCCCAGGTGGGGAGGGCTGCTCCTGTGTGTCTGTGGCTATCACCATCTGCCTCCCCTCCCAGCCTGCTGCCTGAGCAGCCTCAGCAGGCTGTGGGTTCCTGAGCAATCCGAAGACATGACCTAATCCTCTGAAACCAGATCCTCCTGTCAGGCTCTGGTTGGATGAGAAAAGCTTGCTCTGGCCTGTCTATTTCTGCTCCAAAAATGTTTCCCTCCTTATGGCAAAGAACTTGTGCTGTGCACAATTTCCTGCTCCCTGCAGGGTGGAGGTGGGTCCCCAAAGACCCCACGGATTAACCCCTGCCTGGGACAGTCTGGCCTCCACCTGCTGATCACTCCCTGCTGATCCCAGAGAATCCCTCTGGCTGGCTTGGTGGGATGCACACAGCCCCTCCCAGCATCCTTGGCTGGGTGTTGGTTGGCATCACAGAATCATAGAATGGTAAGGTTGGAAGGGACCTCAAGGATCATCTAGTTCCAACCCCCTGCCCTATCATTAACCTTATTCATTAATAGTCTTCACTAACCTTGAATCTATTCACTAACAACAGGAGATGCTCCCACACAAGAGGAGCTTCTGCTGCTGTGAGAAGGTGGAATGATGCCAACTGGTGTGTCCCTCCTTAGCCAGTTGGTTCCTGCAGAGGGAGAAGGGCTGAGTGGGATTTAGAGAACCCCCCTGGCTGGCTTGGTGGGATGCACACAGCCCCTCCCAGCATCCTTGGCTGGGTGTTGGGGGCTCTGCAAACATCCCAGGCTGCTGAGCAGCAGGAGGAAGGCCAACAGGAGAGACAATTTGTGGCTGGCTATTTGCTGTTGTCACTTCAACCATTTCACCTTAAGAGGCAATAAAGTTGAAAGCCAATAATAAGCAGGCAGCCATCATTTTGGTGGGGTGGAGTGGGGTGGAGGGGGGGTGAAGGCTGTAATTTACTCTGCCAGGGCTGCAGGGAGTCCATCTGAGGCTGGTGCTATTGACAGGATGTCTATAGGGGTTGTTCCTTGCAGCACTTACATGTGCCCAGGGCAGCTGAGGATGACATTTTTCAGATCTGAAGATATACAACCAGCAGCAAACTTCCAGCAGCATGGGAAGGAGGAGAAGGACTTCAGCCCACAATGGCTTCAACTTGAAGAAAAGGAGGTTTGTAGGTAAGGTCTGAAAGGGCTTCCAGGCTGTCCTGTGCAACTTGCTCTAGGTGAGCCTGCTCTGGCAGGAGGGCTTGGACTAAATGACCTTTAGAGGTCCCTTCCAACCCAGACCATTCTATGGTTCTGTGATCTTTGAGGTCCCTTCCAACCCAGACCATTCTATGGTTCTGTGATCTTCAAGGTCCTTTCCTACCCAAACTATTCTATGGTTTTATGATCTTCAAGATCCCTTCCAACCCAAACCATTCTATGGTTTTATGATCTTCAAGGTCCTTTCCTACCCAAACCATTCTATGGTTTTATGATCTTCAAGATCCCTTCCAACCCAAACCATTCTATGGTTCTGTGATCTTCAAGGTCCTTTCCTACCCAAACCATTCTATGGTTTTATGATCTTCAAGATCCCTTTCAACCCAAACCATTCTATGAATCTATGATCTTTAAAGTTCTTTCCAACCCAAACCACTCTATGATTCTATGATCTTCAAGGTCCCTTCCAACTCAGACCATTCTGATTCTATAATTTCCAAGGCCATTTCCAACCCAACTCATTCTATGGTTCTATGATCTCCAAGATCCCTTTCAACCCAAACTATTCTATGAATCTATGATCTTCAAGATCCTTTCCAACCCAGACCATTCTACAGTTCTGTGATCCTCAAGGTCCCTTCCAACCCAAACCACTCTATGAATCTATGATCTTCAAGGTCCTTTCCAACCCAACTCATTCTATGGTTCTGTGATCTTCAAGGTCCTTTCCAACCCAACTCATTCTATGGTTCTGTGATCTTCAAGGTCCTTTCCTACCCAAACCACTCTATGATTCTATGATCTTCAAGGTCCCTTCCCACCCAGACTGGGCTGAATCTCCCCATTTCCAGCTTTGCTCCATTCCCCCCAGTCCTGTCACTCCCTGATAGCCTAAAGAGTCCCTCCCCAGCTTTTTTGTAGCCCCCTTCAGATACTGGAAGGCCACAAGAAGGTCTCCTTAGAGCCTCCTCTTCTCCAGACTGAGCAGCCTCATCTCTTTCAGTCTGTCCTCACAGCAGAGCAGCTCCAGCCCCCTTAACATCCTCATGGCCCTTCTCTGGACATGCTCCAGCATCTCCACATCCCTCTTGTCCCAGGGGCTCCAGAACTGGATGCATTAACTGGATGATTAAGACCTGTCACAGCCCTTTTCACCAGGAGTTTCAAACCTTTCCTTCTCCTCAAGCCAGCCTCTTGTGGGGGAGGGAGGAGGTGGTTTCAGGAAGCACAAGGAGTGACTAATCTCCCTGCTGCCTCTGCCAAGGGAGAACAACCAGCCACAGGAGCATCCCTGCTGCTGGCAAGAGCTTGGGATGTCAGCAGGGTTATGATTTATGGCAATCAATCCATCAGCCTTATTTATAGCAGCAGCTCTATGGGAGACTTCACACATGAAGATTGGCTGCTTCTGTGGGCTTGTTCCTGCCAAAATTCTCTCTGGGCTTCCCAGCCTTCCTCAGCAGGGGGGAGGAGGAGGGGGGAAGATTTGCTTGGCTTCTGCCATGCCCATGTGGGGAGTTTCCACTCCTACCCTGATCCTGCTCACTTTTCCCCTCCTTGCTGCTATCATGGCAGCAATTTCTCCCAGCCAGATTTTTTTCAGACCAGTGCTGAGATAGGAGGGCAGATGCTTGCCTCTGCCCTGCAGCACTGGGTAGGAGCAGAGTGCTCTCCTCCCTAGCAGGAGCGGGAGCTGCACATCTCTATCACCAATGGGATCCTCACCTCTGTGAAATGTTCATCTTGTCACAGAATCATAGAATGGGAAGGTTGGAAGGGACCTCAAAGATCAGCCAGTTCCAACCCCCTGCCATAGGCAGGGACACCTCCAGCTAGAACAGGTTGCTCAAGGTCTCATCCAACCTGGCCTTGAATACCTCCCTGGGCAACCTGTGCCAGTGTCTCACCACCCTCACTGCAAACAACTTCCTCCTAACATCCACTTTCAATCTCCTCTCTGACACTTCAAACCCATCCCCCTTGTCCTGCCATTCCAAGCCCTTGTCAATAGTCCCTCCCCAGCCTTCCTGCAGCCCCCTTCAGATCCTGGAAGGCTACTCTGAGGTCTCCTGGAAGCCTTTTTCTCTCCAGGCTGCAGAGCCCCAACTCTCTCAGCCTATCCTCAATTCAGAGCTGTTGCAGCCCTCTTTGTGGCCCTCTTCTGGAGCTACTCCAACACTTCTTGACTATTCCAAGTCCTTTCCCACTTGCCAGCTGTTGCTTTTTGGTCTCTTGTCCACCCTACTGGCATTTTACTTCTTTGTCCTGCTCGCTCCTGGGTGTCTCAGTGTCCACCAGCCCATGGGGGCTCTTTCTGGCTTCCAGGACCCTAGGATCTCCCAGGCTATCTGGGATAACTGCTTTCTTCTGGAAAACAGGGAAGGTTTCTAATCTGCTTCACAGAAAACAGCTTTGAGAACTATGACTCAGACCCAAGCCTGAAGATTCAGAAAACATATGGCAAATACAAGGCTTGAGCACAGAGGAATGAGCCTGGAACCTCCTGGGCCTGTGACAGCAGTAAGGAACAGAGGTCTTGCAGTCACTTGGGGGCTGCAAACATTTTCTCTCTGATTAGCTGGGCTGGAATCCTCCCTTTTTATTTATTTTTTTTCTCTTTTTTAACCCCCTTTGTTTTAATCCCTGGTGCCAGCGAGGGAAAAGTGCTGCAACCTCTGTCTGAATCCAAACCTGCTCCCAGCAGTTGGGTCCACAGTGATGAATGGAGCCTTGGGGGCACGATGCCTGCAAGAGCCAAATCACTTACCTTGAAAATGCAAACCTTATGGAAAGCCAATCAATAATTTCTGGAGCTGGAGCTGCAGGTGGTGGTGATGTGTGTGTGTGTGTGTGTGGGGGGAGTGCTTTGCCGACACGTGGCCTGAGCCCGCAGGATATAAACCCTTTGTTAATCTTCCTCAAGAGGCAGGCAGGCTCCTGGAGAGGAATAATGCTACTACTATTNAAAAACCAAAACCCAAAAAGGGAAAACAAATAAAAAAAAAAAAAAAAAAAAAGAAAAAGAAAAAAAAAGAAGGCTTCTGAAGTAAGTAACTAATTACAGCCTGCACGAGGCCCCAGTCTGTCACCCAGACAGCTCAGTGGGAGCAGAGGGCTGCTGCTGGCGGAAGGGGAGATGATGGACGAGCGCTCCGCCAGCTCCTGGCTGTGCTCTGAGAGGGGGAGAATTAATGGGCAAATAAATTACAAATCAATTATTAAACCTTAGAGGTGTGCAAGGGCCTCTCCCTCCCCCTTCCCTCTTGCTCAGGCTGGGTATCAAATGGNGACAGGCAGCACTGAGACAGCACTGAGACAGCCTCTAGCAAATGGAACTAGATGATCCTTGAGGTCCTTTCCAACCTTACCACTCTATGATTCTATGATTCTATGAATTAACTCAACAACTCCTGTCTGACGTGTGCGGGACGCTGCCTGCCGCTCCGAATTGCCGTTTCGTGTCATGGGCTTGAAAGAGAGGAGTTTATTGCACTCTTCTGAGCTGGTTCAGGCTCCAGGTCTGTAAGGAGAAGGTTTTATGGAGAGGCAGCACTGAGACAGCACTGAGACAGCTTCTAGTAAATGGACATTTCTAATTAACTCAGCAGCTCCTGTCTGCCGTGTGCGGGACGCTGCCTGCCGCTCCGAATTGCCGTTTCGTGTCATGGGCTTGAAAGAGAGGAGTTTATTGCACTCTTCTGAGCTGGTTCAGGCTCCAGGTCTGTAAGGAGAAGGTTTTATGGAGAGGCAGCACTGAGACAGCACTGAGACAGCTTCTAGTAAATGGACATTTCTAATTAACTCAGCAGCTCCTGTCTGCCGTGTGCGGGACGCTGCCTGCCGCTCCGAATTGCCGTTTCGTGTCATGGGCTTGAAAGAGAGGAGTTTATTGCACTCTTCTGAGCTGGTTCAGGCTCCAGGTCTGTAAGGAGAAGGTTTTATGGAGAGGCAGCACTGAGACAGCACTGAGACAGCTTCTAGTAAATGGACATTTCTAATTAACTCAGCAGCTCCTGTCTGCCGTGTGCGGGACGCTGCCTGCCGCTCCGAATTGCCGTTTCGTGTCATGGGCTTGAAAGAGAGGAGTTTATTGCACTCTTCTGAGCTGGTTCAGGCTCCAGGTCTGTAAGGAGAAGGTTTTATGGAGAGGCAGCACTGAGACAGCACTGAGACAGCTTCTAGTAAATGGACATTTCTAATTAACTCAGCAGCTCCTGTCTGCCGTGTGCGGGACGCTGCCTGCCGCTCCGAATTGCCGTTTCGTGTCATGGGCTTGAAAGAGAGGAGTTTATTGCACTCTTCTGAGCTGGTTCAGGCTCCAGGTCTGTAAGGAGAAGGTTTTATGGAGAGGCAGCACTGAGACAGCACTGAGACAGCTTCTAGTAAATGGACATTTCTAATTAACTCAGCAGCTCCTGTCTGCCGTGTGCGGGACGCTGCCTGCCGCTCCGAATTGCCGTTTCGTGTCATGGGCTTGAAAGAGAGGAGTTTATTGCACTCTTCTGAGCTGGTTCAGGCTCCAGGTCTGTAAGGAGAAGGTTTTATGGAGAGGCAGCACTGAGACAGCACTGAGACAGCTTCTAGTAAATGGACATTTCTAATTAACTCAGCAGCTCCTGTCTGCCGTGTGCGGGACGCTGCCTGCCGCTCCGAATTGCCGTTTCGTGTCATGGGCTTGAAAGAGAGGAGTTTATTGCACTCTTCTGAGCTGGTTCAGGCTCCAGGTCTGTAAGGAGAAGGTTTTATGGAGAGGCAGCACTGAGACAGCACTGAGACAGCTTCTAGTAAATGGACATTTCTAATTAACTCAGCAGCTCCTGTCTGCCGTGTGCGGGACGCTGCCTGCCGCTCCGAATTGCCGTTTCGTGTCATGGGCTTGAAAGAGAGGAGTTTATTGCACTCTTCTGAGCTGGTTCAGGCTCCAGGTCTGTAAGGAGAAGGTTTTATGGAGAGGCAGCACTGAGACAGCACTGAGACAGCTTCTAGTAAATGGACATTTCTAATTAACTCAGCAGCTCCTGTCTGCCGTGTGCGGGACGCTGCCTGCCGCTCCGAATTGCCGTTTCGTGTCATGGGCTTGAAAGAGAGGAGTTTATTGCACTCTTCTGAGCTGGTTCAGGCTCCAGGTCTGTAAGGAGAAGGTTTTATGGACAGGCAGCACTGAGACAGCACTGAGACAGCCTCTAGTAAATGGACATTTCTAATTAACTCAGCAGCTCCTGTCTGACGTGTGCGCGACGCTGCTTGCCACTCCAAATTGCCGTTTCGTGTTGTGGGCTCAAAAGAGAGGAGTTTATTGCACTCTTCTGAGCTGGTTCAGGCTCCAGGCCTGTAAGGAGAAGGTTTTATGGACAGACAGCACTGAGACAGCCTCTAGCAAATGGACCTTTCTAATTAACTCAGCAGCTCCTGTCTGATGTGTGTGGGGTGCTGCCTGCCGCTCCGAATTGCCGTTTCGTGTCATGGGCTCAAAAGAGAGGAGTTTATTGCACTCTTCTGAGCTGGTTCAGGCTCCAGGCCTGTAAGGAGAAGGTTTTATGGACAGACAGCACTGAGACAGCCTCTAGCAAATGGACCTTTCTAATTAACTCAGCAGCTCCTGTCTGATGTGTGTGGGGTGCTGCCTGCCGCTCCGAATTGCCGTTTCGTGTCATGGGCTCAAAAGAGAGGAGTTTATTGCACTCTTCTGAGCTGGTTCAGGCTCCAGGTGTGTAAGGAGAAGGTTTTATGGACAGACAGCCCTGAGACAGCCTCTAGCTTCACAGAGTTGTAGAGTCACAGAATTGTTTTGGCTGGGAAAAAAAAAGCCCTTTAAGATGATCCAGTCCACTGCCAGGGCATCGCTAAAGTGTGGCTCTCAGCACCACATCTCCACGAAGTCCAGCACTGAGCCACAAAAATGATGGAGTTGAAGATCTTCCTTATGAGGAGAGCCTGAGGGAGCTGGGGCTGTGCTGCTGGGAGAGGAGGAGGCTAATGGATGACCTCATTCATGGTTATAAAGATGTGAAGGGTGAGTGCCAGGGGGATGGAGCCAGGCTCTGCTGGGTGATGCCCAATGCCAGCACAAGGGACACTGGGTGGAAGCTGAGCCATAGGAGGTTCCATGTGAACCTGAGGAGGAATTTTTCCCCTGTGAGGGTGACAAAGCACTGGCACAGGCTGACCAAAGGGGGTTGTGGAGTCTCCCTCTCTGGAGATATCCAAACCCTGCCTGGATGTGTTCCTGTGTGATCTGCTCTGGGTGCTCCTACTCTGGTAGGGGTTGGGCTGGATGAGCTTTGGAGGTCCCTTCTAGGCCCTGACATTCTATGACATTCCATGGCTTTGAAATACCTCCAGGGATGGGGACTCCACCACTGCCCTGGGCAGCCTGGTTCAGGGTTTGACAACCCTTTTGGGGAAGAAATTGTTCCTCAGGTCCAACCTAAACCTTCCCTAGGGCAACTCAAGGTAACTTCCTCTGATCCTATCGCTTGTTCCTGGGGAGAAGAGCCCATCCTGGCTCCAACCTCCTTTCAGGGACTTAAAGAGGACCAGAAGTTTGCCTCAGCCTCCTTTTCTCCAGGTTGAACAACCTCAACTCCCTCAGCTGCTCCTCCCAAGACCTCTCCTCCAGACTCAAAAAATGCTGAGCTCAGGACAGCTCTGAAGAACCTGCAGGAGCTGCACCACAATGAGGACTGAATCTGAGACCTTACAAAGAGCTCAGTGTGCTGTGGGGATCCTTTTCCCTTTCCCTGAGCCCCAAACCCCTGATGAGGAGGAATGTCACAGTGCTTTGCTCCCCTCCCCGCTCACTTGGGACTGCCTGTCAGCACTCAGAGGTATTGCCACGCAAATAACCACTGCCTGATCCCTGCCTGCAGTGTCTAGACAGATTCCCAGGCCAGGAGTTCTTCCTGGAGCACTAAGAAAATAAAAGGCTTTGGCAGATGGACAGCTGCACCTACACACCCAGCTCTGCTCTCCTTGGATGAATCCAAGTTCTGGAGTTATCAGCACGCTCCCAGGTTGGGCACTGCTGCTCCAGGGTGAGAAAGATGAGAAGCTCCTCAGGGGACTGGCTGCTTTTGGGATGGGAATGGTGATTTTACAGGCTTTGGGATAAAGGGAACACCAGAGCCATTGTAGTCCCAGGCTCCTTGAAAGAGCTGAACCTTTGAGGCATTCATGCTCCACGCCACAGCAATATTTCTGCTGCTCACTAATCAGTTATAACTCTGAGACAAGCTCCCATATGGTGCCTTTATAAATCACTCTCTCCAGTTATCAAGGCTGTCTTATTTGCCTGGCAGGAGCTCTAAGCAGGCAGGGTGGGGTTTAGGCTAATGTTGACTCAAGTGCACAGAATGTGATTTATTTATAGGGTTTCAGAGAAGTGGTTATAAAAGTCAAACCCCAGCTCCTACGGAACCAAACAAAAGGTTGAAGACCAATTCTGCAGCCTCAGCTCCAGCAGCACCTTAAGAAGCCCTGGTTCAGAGAGCTGGCCCTAAATACATGTCTTCTGTCACAGCACAGGGAGGTCTGTGGGGCTCAGAGCCTGCTTGAGGGATTTTGGGGGTGGTACCTGCTGTGTCTGTCCCTCTGGAGCAGTTCTCTGCTTGGCCTGCAAGGCAGAGGAAGTCTGGGGATAGGCAACACACTTGGGCAGTGACCTGAAGGTGGAGGACTTGGAGGAGCATCTGGGCAGAAAGTCAGGGCAGAGGCTCACAGATCCTAGGCTGTCAGGGGTTGGAAGGGACCCAAAGAGCTCATCCAGTCCAACCCCCCTGCCAGAGCAGGACCAGACAATCCAGCTCAGGGCACACAGAACACATCCAGACAGGCCTGGAAAGGCTCCACAGAAGGAGACTCCACAACCCCTCTGGGCAGCCTGTGCCAGGGCTCTGGGACCCTTCCAGGCAAGAAGTTGCCCTTGTGTTGAGCTGGAACCTTCTGTGCTGCAGCTTCCATCCATTGCTCCTTGTCCTATCCCAGGCAGCAGTGAGCAGAGCCTGTCCCCCCCTCCTGATCCCCAGCCCTCATAGATTCATTAACATTGATTCAATCCCCTCTCAGTCTGCTCTTCTCCAGACTAAGCAGCCCCAGGTCCCTCAGCCTCTCCTCACCAGGCAGTGATCAGTGCCCTCAGCATCCTCACAGCCCTCCCTTGGACTCTCCCCAGCAGATCCCTGTCCCTCTGAAGCCCAAAACTGAAGGCAGTGATCAAGATGAGGTCTCAGCAGGGCAGAGCAGAGGCAGAGGAGAACCTCCCTTGATCTGCTGGATACACTCTGCTTAATGCCCCCAGGACCCCATTGCCCCTCTTGCCCACCAGGGCACATTGCTGCCCATGGATGTTCTTCCCCAGCACTCCCAGGTCCCTCTCTGTGGGGCTGCTCTCCAGCAGATCACCTCCCAACCTGTCCTGGTGCGGTTTATTGCTCCTCCCCAGGGCAAAGGGTCTGAGTAGGAGCTGGAGCAGAGAGAGGAGCACCTTCACTTCTGCATCTAGGTAGCAAACAGCACAAGGTCTGTGGAGCACCGACCCCGAGCACAGAGGAGGGTGGCAAAGCTCATGTGCCCTTGTCACGGGCAAGACAGAGCAAAGGACAGCCCAGGGTGGCTCTGGACGCTCAGCCAGACTTGAGTTCTTCCCCTCACACTGACTCACTTGCTCCACCCTGTGCTCCCCCAGCATCCCCACGCAGCTCCTTCATCCCTAGGGATCTTTTCTGCAGCCTGAGGGAGTTCCTTTCCTTCCAGCCCTCTTACTTCTCCCCCAAACCCTTCTTCTTCAGTTTGGAATCCTCCTTTCTGACCTCATCTTCTTTCCCTCAAAGGGCAACTCCCCATTTCTCCTGATCTATGTGCAGGAGCAAAACCTGTGATCAGCCTCCTCATCAGTGTCTCTGCCTCTTCATTCTTTTTATCAGCTGCAACATTCAGCATATTCCACTTCCTTTCATCAACATTTCCAACCAGCTCACACTGGTTGCAGCTTGTGTGTAGCAAAACTTCTGATGGAGAGCTCAAAAGTGCAGTTTTTACCACCCAGCTCCCCATGGATAGATCCAAATCTCTCTCACTTGTAAGATCTCACAGCTGAAGCTCTGTTTGTTTGCTTGCTTGCTTGCTTCTTCCCCTCCTCCAACAGCTCTGAACTACACTAATGGTCTCCATTCTCCAGAGGAGGGTTGGAGTAGATGATCTCCAGAGGTCCCTTCCAAACCTCACCACTCTCTGACTCTCCTCTGACTTTGGTGCTGCAGAATCTTGTCCCCCACAAAGATTTGGAACTTACAGTGCCAGGATGGATACTGGGAAAAAAAAAAAATCTTCACAGAAAGGGTTCTCAGGCACTGGAACAAGCTGGCCAGGGAGGTGGTGGAGTCACAAACCCGTGGAGGTGTTTGAAAGACTCCTGGATGTGGTGCTGAGGGATGTGGTTTAATGGCAGTGGCTTAGAAGCAGTGGCAGGTTTGTGAGCTCTGAGTGAATTGTTGAACTTGGTCATGTCAAAGATCTCTTCCAACTTCAGCAGCTCTGTGATTCTGTGACTCTGAGGGTGTGGGGGAGTCTCTATGCACTTCTGACAGTATTCAATGAACAAGACTTTTCTTTTTCCCATGGGAAACCAAACCAAACCCCAACCATTCACCCTGGAAGAAAAATCCAGCACATCAGCTTGATGTCACAAGGGAGGGGAAGCTCCCTGCATCTGCTATGTTGACCTGATTTGCCTCATCTGAAGAGGATAAGGGGATGGAAAGCAGTGTGAGGAAGCAGCATAAGAAGCCAGGGCTGTGGACTGGTTTCTCTGGAAGTCTCCAGATGCTGCTGTTGACCAACTTTGCTTCCTAGTGTGAACGAGTCTGAACTTGCAGCAGTTACAAAGCAGCTTTGGGGAGGAGCGGAAGAAACCTTCGGCTTGTTCACACCATGACAACTTTATATGTGCAATGGAAATCTCGAAACGTGGGACCTGAGGTTCCCACCGGGTTTAGGAGGATCACAAAGGCAGAATTCCCTCAACTCTCCAGCTCTGCTCCTGCACTGCACGGCCGCGAGCAAACTTTAGCTTGCAAACTATTGAGGCCTAGGATAACTCAAAAAAGCCCAACCCCAGCCACTGAGGCACAGGAGGCTCAGGGGTTGTGGCTCTGTTCCCGGGGTCGGGGTTGTGGCTGGAGCCAGCTGAAGCCGCTCGGGGTCCGGCTCCATCCCTCAGGCGGGTCCCGGAGGTGCGGCTGTCGCGCCTCGTCGTGCCCACCAGGTGGCGCCGTAACACCGCTCATCGCCCGCCGCTTCGCCCTCATTGGCTGCGCCCGGGCGACGCCGTGGCAGCGGCTTGACCACCGGGTCCTAGCGCCCCTCCGCCCCGCTCCATCCCTCCACCCGCTCCCATCGTTCGGGGCTCCCACAAAGTCGCTGCCTTCTCCTTTCTCTCTTCTCTGCCTTGCTGGATCAGCAGTGGCCAGGAAGCACCCACGAGTGTCTGCGTGAGCGCCCGCCCCGAGCAGCAGGACGGCGGGAGGGGAACTGAGGTGAAAAGGGCTGCCAAACACAAGTCCCACTGTAACGCAGAGAGGTTGTGCAAGGCTTTACTAATGCTGCCTCTGTGACTCTGCCGCTCCCAGCCCTGAATTCCAGACATGTTCTGTCTATTTCCTTTTCTCTCTGCCTTTTTTCCTTTCTTTTTTTTCCCCCCGTTCTGTCATTTTCCTTCTCTCTCTACTTTTTTCCTTTCTTTTTTCCCCCATTCTGTCTCTTTCCTTTTCTCTCTGCCTTTTTTCCTTTCTTTTTTTTCCCCCCGTTCTGTCATTTTCCTTCTCTCTCTACTTTTTTCCTTTCTTTTTTCCCCCATTCTGTCTCTTTCCTTTTCTCTCTGCCTTTTTTCCTTTCTTTTTTTTCCCCCCGTTCTGTCATTTTCCTTCTCTCTCTACTTTTTTCCTTTCTTTTTTCCCCCATTCTGTCTCTTTCCTTTTCTCTCTGCCTTTTTTCCTTTCTTTTTTTTTATTCTGTCTTTTTTCTTCCTCTCTTTGCTTTTTTTCCTTTCTTCCCCCACTCCCCCTCCACCCCCCGTTCTGTCTCGTTCCTTCTCTCTCTGCCTTTTTTCCTTTCTTTTTTTCCCAATTCTGTCTCTTTCTTTCTCTGTCTCTTTTCCTTTCTTTTTTTTTTTTAATTCTTTTTTCCTCCTCTCCCTACTTTTCCCCCTTTCTCTCTTTTTTTTCCTGTTCTGTCTCCTTCCTTCTCTCTCTGCTTTTTTTCCTTTCTTTTTTCTTTTTTCTTTTTCTTTTTCTTTTTCTTTTCTTTTCTTTTTTTTCTTTTCTGCCTGAACTCCCCAGCTGCTGTGCTGCTGGCTATTAGATAGGTCTTGCACGTTGCAGCTGGGTGGGTGCATCACGAGGGGGGCTGAGATGCCCATCTGGAGGACCAGTCCTGCTCAGTTCTCTGGAGAAGAACCCAGTGCCTCTCTTAAACGTGGACGGTGATGCAGACAGGGAGGCTTTGGTGTGGAGCCAGGCAATATCCTGCAATAGTAACATCTGGTTGGCCTGGGCTGAGAAGCAGAAGTACAGACTATCTAGAAACTCCAGAGAGTGTCTCAGAGGCCAAATTTCCTTCTCTTGCTCCAGCTCTCCCAAGCCATGTCTCATTCTTGTCCTGGGTGGAGCTTGATTTCTGTTCCACTGGGAATGCTAAACTCTGTGCTGAGGGTAGAGAAGGTTCTTCAAACACTGAAGCACAAACCCTCCCAGGCCTTGCCTCTGTACAAAGCAGTTGGGTTCCCATGCAGATTGCATTTAACCCTTTTGGTGTCTGCACTGGGGAGGCACAGCCCAAGCAAACTTGCACAGCCCAAGCAAACTTGCACAGGCCAAGCAAACTTGCACAGGCCAAGCAAACTTGCACAGCCCAAGCAAACTTGCACAGGCCAAGCAAACTTGCACAACCCAAGCAAACTTGCACAGCCCAAGCAAACTTGCACAGCCTGGACAGCTGCTCCCTGCTCTGAGCAGGCAGATAGGATGCACTGCACTCACTGTTGTGTCTAAACTGACTCAGGGAGCTGCAGCTATGGTTCCTCCCTCCTCTCCAGCAAGAAGAGGACATCTGGAAGGGCAAAATCGTCTGGAATGGGTTTGGACAAGTTGTGTTTGCAATCCCAATAGGAGGCTGGGAGTCATCCCCTCACTCTTAGGAGTTTGGTGCTCTGAAGACACCAGATGCAACTTCATTTTGAGGGCTTTAAGTCGATTCAGAGATGCATTTGACCCAGACTCTCAACAATTCTTGGCTGGCTGCATCCCTTCCCACCCACTCACGCTACTAGTTCAGGGAGCTCTCCAGCCCCTGGGAAGAGCTTGATTCATTTCTGGCATTATTGTACCTGCCTCATCCTCTAACAGCTTTGCTGGGCCCCTTGGTCAAGTGAATCACAGAATCACAGAGTGGGTTGGGTTGGAAAGGACCTTAAAGATCATCTAGTTCCAAGTGGGTTCATTGTGGAGGTCTCCTGAGGCTGCAGCACCCTCTGTGCTACGAGGGCCTGGTGCTGAGGTTTCTGCTGCATCCTTTGCTCTGGCAGCTCAAAGGGAAAGAGGTGACTACAGATTGGCTCTCTCTGCTGGTTGGGGAGGCAGGCAAGGCTGGTCTGGCTACCACAACCAGTACCCCCTGCCCTCCCCAACTTGGAGGCTGAGCTTACCTCACTGCAGGACAAGGAGAAGCATGAGGTGGGGTTAGCACAGCCTGCCCCACTGATGGGACTTATCCCTGATCCTCTGAGACCAGGGATTTTCCTGGTCCTGGCACAGCAGGGATTGTGCAGGAGGAGAGAGGCATTTTCAGCAGGGTGTGACTCCTTCTGCCCTTTCCCCAAGGAAAAGGAGCTCTGCAGAGAGAAGGGAGGATTTCAGCTACCTCCTTTGGCATTTGTGTTACCCTTCTCTAAGCCAGCTCAGTAAATCACAGCCCTAATTGAAACCATGCCTAGGCTGTGCTTCCTAAATCACAGGGTGAGCATTTCTGCTGGTGGTGAGGCTGTCTGCAGAGCCAGGGGAGCTCTCCCAGTGCTGCCAAGCAGGGCTCTGCCTCTAACAGGCCATTTGATGCTCCAACACAGTCATAAATCCTTTACCCTCCATCACAGATGAAAGTCAGAGGGGTTTGGTTGCCTCCAATGCTTGGAGGTCTTTAAAAACTAACGCAAGTGCCTCCTGGTGTGAGATTCTCTAAGTGCAAACTCAGCTCCCAAACCCATGGGCTATGGGTAGGTGGAAGCACCTCCACAGAGGCATCAGCAACCTATACCCATGGGAGTTAATCCTGAAAGTGCTCAGAGCTCAGGAAGAGGCTGCTGAAGGATCTGCAGGAGTCACCACTTCAGCACAGGTGAAAAGCTTGGTCTGCAGGTTGCCAAAAGTCCTACATGGCTCTGGGATTTCTCAAATGAGAAGGTTAAATCTGTCCAGGGTATATGTTGGTACCCAGCACCCCTCACTCTGCTCAGGACCCCCAGGCCATGGGGTGATGGAGAGGTTGGGGCAACTCCCTGTGGGATTGGGGTGGGGTAAGATGGGGTGGGAGGGCATGGTCCAGTGTCAGACCTGCAGGCAGCAAGGACTCTGTGCCCCAGCAGCTGGAGGGCCAGCAGGCTGCTCTGAATGAGTGCTGTGGCTTTCTCTGCTCCCATCCTTTGGCCACTGCCACGTGGCCTTTTCCACTCCAGCACCCTCCTCTTGCTTTGCTTTTTGCTCTATTTTTTTTTTCCCCCCCCCCTCAGGAAACATCTGGAATTTGAGTGAGAAACATTAAAAAGGAGGGGAGAGAGGAGAAAGAAAAAATTAAAAGGAGAAAGGATAAGAAAAAAAAAAGCAAGGGGGAGGGCATCTTGGGAACACCAGATGATTTCACTTTCCTAAGACAACTGCAGTTTTGCCTTTGAGGCTTTAGCAGTCACTGTAGATTCAAACCATGTTGGATGATGTCAGTGGGAAAATATGAAGAGTCTACTGGCTGCCTGAAAAAAAAAATAGAAAGAGAAAGAAAAAGATAAAGAAAAAGAGAAAGGGAAAGAGAAAGAGAAAGGGAAAGAGAAAAAGAAATGGAAGAGAGAAAGAGAAAGGGAAAGAGAAAAAGAAATGGAAGAGAGAAAGAGAAAGGGAAAGAGAAAAAGTAAAAAGAAATGGAAGAGAGAAAGAGAAAGGGAAAGAGAAAAAGAAAAAAGAAATGGAAGAGAGAAAGAGAAAGGGAAAGAGAAAAAGAAAAAAGAAATGGAAGAGAGAAAGGGAAAGGGAAAGAGAAAAAGTAAAAAGAAATGGAAGAGAGAAAGAGAAAGGGAAAGAGAAAAAGAAAAAAGAAATGGAAGAGAGAAAGGGAAAGGGAAAGAGAAAAAGTAAAAAGAAATGGAAGAGAGAAAGGGAAAGAGAAAAAGAAAAAAATGGAAGAAAGAAAATGAATAGCAAAAAGGAATGAAAAAGAAAAAAGAAAAAGGAAAAAAGAAAAAAGGAATGAGAAAAAGAAAAAGACAAAGACAGAAAAAGAAAAATAACGAAAAAAAAAGAAAAAGAAATGAAAAGGAAAAAAGAAAGGAAAAAAGAAAAAAGGGAACAAGAAAAAGAAAAAGAGAGAAAAATAAAAGGAGAGAAAAATAAAAATAAAAACAAAAAGAAAAAAGGAAAAGGAAGGAAAAGGAAAAAAAGAAAGGAAAAAAGAAAAAGAAAGGAAAAGGAAAAAAGAAAAAGAAAGGAAAAGGAAAAGGAGAAAGAAAAAGACAAAGAACAAAAAGAAAAAATAAAAATAAAGGAAAAGGGAAAAGGAAATAAAAAGAAAAAAAGAAAAAGAACAAAAAATAAAAAGAAAGCAAAACCAAAAAGAAAAAAAGAAAGGAAAATGAACCAGAAAGAAAAAGAACAAAAAGAAAAGGAAAGGAAAAAGAAAAAGAAAGGGGAAAAAAAGAAAAAGAGGAAAAGGAAAGAAGAAAAAATAAAAATAAAGAAAAAGAAAGGGAAAAAAGCAAAAAAGAGAAAGGAAAAGGGAAAAGAAAAAAGAAAAAGAAGAAATGGATAAAAAATTAAAAAGGAAAAAAGAAAAAGAAAAAGGAAAGGCAAAAAGAAAAACGGAAAAGAAAGGAAAGGAAAAAAAGAAAAAAGAAAGAGCTCAGTTTCTGGCATTTTATTTAGCATTGTGAGTCAGAAGGGACCCTCCACGTGGGCCTTTTTCTTTTTGCTTTCCTAACCTCGGTGGGGCTTTGCTGATCCCTTGGGAGAAGAGGAAATGCTTCCTTTATCTATCCAGATAAACCTCCTCTGTCCTGCAAGTCCCTCTTCTGCCACCAGCCCCCAAATCCCCATGGGCAGAGCTGGGGCTGGATTGCTCCCAGCTGGGACACATCCCAGGCTGGGCTCTTCCTTGCTTCCCACTGTGAAGGGAACCTTTGCTTTTTGGAAGGCCAGCTGGTGAGTGGGGTAAGCAGGAACTCTTGATTCCAGTTTAGCAACCCTGAGGACTCCTATTTCCAGCCAGCTTCCAGCTACCCTTGCCTTGAACCCCTGGGTCAGTTTGGGGAGGTTTTGGATGTGCTGTCTTTGTTTGGAGCCTGGAGCCCAGCACTGGGATGCAGCCACTTGAAAGGATAAAGATGTTGCTGTCAGATTTAATGGACTTTCCATTTGCTGAAGCAGGAGGCTGCAGGAGAGCTGAACCTTCAGCTGACCAGACTTAAACTGGCATAAAATAGGCTTGGGAAGAGGAAAAAAAGATTTTATATATATATATATATATATATATATATGTATTTCCACCCTTCCCTAATTCCCACAGGAAGAAATCAAATGTGGAAATGAGGAAGGGACATCCCACGCCAGAAGAAGTTACCCAGAGGCACCACTGCTGATGCTGGGGGAGGTGGTGACAGTGCAAGCCCCTCCTTGGCTGCAAATAAAGACAATTTGGGGTTCTTGTGTGTCCTTTCTTTCTCTCCCTGACCAGCTCCAGCCCACAGCAAGCCTCACTCAGCAGATGATGTGAGGACATGTCAGGGACTTGCTTTTATTAACCAAAGCTGGAGTGATTCTGAGTCTGCTGGAGCAGCAGCTTTGGAGGGAGCCAATGCTGGGCATTGCTCACAGGGCAGCATCAGGGCACTTGTGCCCATCAGCCTCCAGGTCTCATCTCCCCATGGGGCAGGGGATGGTGGTGGGGAAGGGGCATGATCTGGGTGGACATCTAAACAGCTGGGGCTGGGTAGCTTGAAAAAGAGGAGGCTGANGGGGTGATCCTTGAGGTCCCTTCCAACCTTCCCATTCTGTGATTCTATGATTCTATATATTCCTGTGCAGCCAGCCCTAGGTGGAACCTCTTTTGTCAGGAGTTGGTTGGACTCAATGATCTCCAGAGGTCCCTTCCAACCCCTACCACTCTGTGATTCTGTGACTGTCTCTGCCTTGAACACCAAGGAGGAAATAGCTGCTGCTGGACTGTCCACATAAAAGTCTCTTTCCAAAGCAGGGGGTGTGGTGGTGTGTGTGTGTCTGCTCATCAGAAACGAGGGCAGAGAAGATGCTCCAGGAGCTTTGGCTGGAGGAGAGGGGAAAAAAAAAAAAAAAGAGGATATTTCCTAATCTTTTGGCTGCTGAAGCTCAGAAAAAAAATGATTGGCTGAAATTCTTCTACTCACCACTGCTGAAGACACAGCCCCTGATCATGGCACAGCCTCTGATCATGGCACAGCCCCAACCTCCCATGAGAACAGAGCCCTTCCTCCTGCTCACACCTCCCCAACCCCTGCAGCTCTCTCAGCCATATGTTGGGGTCCTGGAGGATGCAGGCTGCTGCTGGGGGCAGGGAAAGGAGGTGGTGATGGGAAGCACTCCAAGGTGGAGCTCTGGTTTCTGCCATCTGTGCTTGAGGAGAGACTGGTACCACCATGACTGGGTGGTAGATGCTACATCCCTAGAACCATTCCAGGTCAGGTTTGGAGCTCTGAGCAACCTGCTCTAGCTGCAGATGTCCCTGCTGAGTGCATGGGGGTTGGACTGGGTGAGCTATAAAGGTTTGGAGCTCTGAGCAACCTGCTCTAGCTGCAGATGTCCCTGCTGAGTGCATGGGGGTTGGACTGGGTGAGCTATAAAGGTTTGGAGCTCTGAGCAACCTGCTCTAGCTGCAGATGCCCCTGCTGAGTGCATGGGGGTTGGACTGGGTGAGCTTTAAAGGTTTGGAGCTCTGAGCAACCTGCTCTAGCTGCAGATGTCCCTGCTGAGTGCATGGGGGTTGGACTGGGTGAGCTTTAAAGGTTTGGAGCTCTGAGCAACCTGCTCTAGCTGCAGATGTCCCTGCTGAGTGCATGGGGGTTGGACTGGGTGAGCTTTAAAGGTTTGGAGCTCTGAGCAACCTGCTCTAGCTGCAGATGTCCCTGCTGAGTGCATGGGGGTTGGACTGGGTGAGCTTTAAAGGTTTGGAGCTCTGAGCAACCTGCTCTAGCTGCAGATGTCCCTGCTGAGTGCATGGGGGTTGGACTGGGTGAGCTTTAAAGGTTTGGAGCTCTGAGCAACCTGCTCTAGCTGCAGATGTCCCTGCTGAGTGCATGGGGGTTGGACTGGGTGAGCTTTAAAGGTTTGGAGCTCTGAGCAACCTGCTCTAGCTGCAGATGTCCCTGCTGAGTGCATGGGGGTTGGACTGGGTGAGCTTTAAAGGTTTGGAGCTCTGAGCAACCTGCTCTAGCTGCAGATGTCCCTGCTGAGTGCATGGGGGTTGGACTGGGTGAGCTTTAAAGGTTTCTTGCAACCCAACCCAGTCTGGGATTCTGTGATTCAGCCTCTGGCCTTGCTGAAGGACAACATTTTTGCTGCTTTTATGGGTTATCAAAGCCAAGAGTTCACCTCCACACACCCTGGGAACAACAAAAGTTCCTGGAAAGCAAATGCCTCAGGATTGGAGATGTGGAGGCATTAACAGCTGGAGTTGGGTTTCATAGGATCATGGAATGATGGAGTTGTTTTGGTTGGACCAACCATCAACCCAACACCACCATGGGCACACACAAAATCCTCTCAGGGGGAGGGATGTGAGGAGCATCTTTGGTGAACCAAGCCCTGTACAGGCTCTGGGTCCCTTCCTGCTCCATACACAGCATCTGCAGAGGGGACAAAATGAGTAGAGCACATGGGACTGGTCCAGCTTCATTGTGCAGAGCACTGAGAAGGAGAAGAAAAGCAGGCCTGAAGGTGGCAGGATGTGAGCTCTGCTTTGCAGCACAGTGTGACTCTTGTCTCTGCTTTGTGCTTTCAAGGTGGCTCTGCTGGATGAATATCCTGTTTTCACCTGCAGTCCCTGCAGCCAATTCACACCTCAGCTGTCCTCTGTATATATTTTTACCAGCCTGACCTTTCCAGGCTGTTAACACTGTCCATGGGATGATGTCTTGGACCATTTACAAGATATTTATTTTTTTCAGTGGTGACAGTAAATAGCCTCTCCTGACATGTTTGTGGAGATGCAGGCTAAGACTTGGGACAATATACCTCAAGCACCCTGCAGAAGATGCTCTCAGCATCCTCAGAGGCTTCTCTGACAGCCTTAGGGGGAGGCAGGACTACAAAGAAGAGTTCAAGAGCTCACAACCAGCCTCCTCCAGCCCCTCTTTGCAAGGGATTCTCCTGTCCAAACGTCCTTTGTGTCACAAAGACACAATGAGAGGCCAGAAAAGATCTTTAGGGACCTGACTCATGCTGGTTTTCATCAGCTGAGTGTTGAGTGGGAGATGCTCGACCCCCTCAAGCCCTCTCTCAGCGCCTGCCTGTGCTTCCCAGCTCTCCATCTGAAGAAAATATTATCCCTTCCCTGCTATTCTTTACACAGGCTGTTACCCAGAGCTCTTGCAGCTCATGTTACAGCTCCAGCCTCAGTCTGAAGCCAAGACTAATCCTAAATCATGAATGGATATTAGGCAGATAGGGTGAAGAGGAGGACACAGCACAATGAGCCTGGCTGAGCTCCCCCAGTGCATGGAGGAGCCCTGGCAGGGCTGGGAGCTGGAGCTGCTGCTACTTGTCAGCCACATCAGAGAATCATAGTTTGGGTTGGGAAAGACCTTCCAGATCACTGAGTGCAACCAGTACCTGACTCTACCAAAGCTCTCAGCACTGCCTCTTCTAAGTGCCTCCAGGCAGGGACACCTCCCACTAGAACAGGCTGCTCAAGGTCTCATCCAACCTGGCCTTGAACACCTCCAGGTGATCTTTGATCACATTCTGTGCTTCTGTGCTCCACAACCTCCCTGGACAACCTGTGCCAGTGTCTCACCACCCTCAACCTGTGCCAGTGTCTCACCACCCTCACTGCAAACAACTTCCTCCTAACATCCACTTTCAATCTCCCCTCTACCACTTCAAACCCATTCCTCCTCCTCCTCCTCTCATTCCAAGCCCTTGTCAATAGTCCCTCCCCAGCATTCCTGCAGCCCCCTTCAGACCCTGCAAGGCCACTCCAAGCTCTCCTGGAAGCCTTCTCCTCTCCAGGCTGCAGAGCCCCAACTCTCTCAGCCTGTCCT
>VWZE01005047.1:0-26628 GCA_013396675.1 Eubucco bourcierii | reverse complement strand
CTCTCCTCTTCCTCTGGTTGTCCCTGGCCTAGAAAGAAACTTTCCTAAGAGCAGTCTTAAAACTCCTCAGAACCATCCTCCTTCTTGGTAGCCAATCTGACATAGCTTTTCTCATCCCTGTATTGGGATCTAAGCATATTGGCCAAATCTTTAAGGCTGTATGTCTCCTCCTCCTGTTCCTCCTGTGCTGGCTGGGTTCGAGGTTCCTTCCCCTTCATCATCTGTTGAATCACTCTTTGTCAGGTGTTTCATCTTCTGTTTAGCTTTGGTTGGCGCAAGGATGATTGGTGGCTGTTGATTTGAATCACTAGCAGTGTGAACTGCTACCTGAGAGGTTGGATTTGGTTTAGGGTTAGAATCTGCTACCTGGGAATTCGAACTGGCTGAAGAGACAGCAGAAATTTCAGCAGCTGAAATTGTATTTTTGTTAGCTGTATTGTTTTGGTTAGATATGGGGCTCTTGGCAGAATTCCCAGAAGCAGCACTTGGATATCGTCTCCTTGATTTGCCTGCACTGAAATAAACCATGCAATAGTTAGCAAACAGCAAAGGCAAAATGTATTACGAGCTGGTGTAGGCTCCTAGAAAGTCACGACCAAGAGTACGTGACCCACAGATGGCCTTTCCAGGTTAAGAGTTGCACAAAGCCCCAAGTCTCAGGACTGAAAAAAGGCCTACTGGTGACACTGCATGTAAACAGTGCTTCAATGCTGCTGTTTCAGACCCCATACACAGATGCTCAGGAGAAAAAACACCCAACAAACATCCCAGTTTTATATACAACTCTGTTTCATGAAACAGATCTCCTTCCCCTTCTCAGGTAAGAATTAAAATGGCATTTTCTCAGAAAGATTTATGAAAAATTTAACAACTGACAAAAAGACCTTCAAAGATAGAACTGAGAATAGGTTGAAGACGTTCCACTCCATCCTCCTAGAAAATGTTTATAATTTGACTTGTTTATGAAGTAACTATTTCACAAAGACATCTAGAAGTCACGAGACTACTCCTAACTGTTTCAGTCCACTCCTACCTCTTTGGTTAGTCTCTCAGTATTTTTTTTCCAGCCCTCCACCCTCTCTATTGGCATCTGCTTGCTGCTACCTTGCAGTACTACTGAAGAAGTGAAGATGACAGGTCATCTGTAACATAAACAACATTATTAAATGAGAAAGCACTAGAAATAGACTAGAATCCACATGGTATTCTGGGACATTTCAGCAATAAAGGCTTCAAGTTCCAGCTGTTTTCACATCTAAAGAATTTCAGAATCAAGTGACTTAAGTTCCTAACAGATTAGTACCTCTGTAAACAAAAGAGCCTCAAGCTGCTGTTCTGCCATTCCAAGCCCCTAACAAACTTAAGCCTCTGAAAGGTAGAGGGAATTTTCTTATTGCTGAACAGATAAGGAACCTGACATTGAAAGGAATCAGCTAACAGTGTTACATCCAACTTGGTAAGACAGAAATTAATCACTTGAGTTGACTTAAGGTCTCTCAGAACATGCCTGTAGCCAACTACTACCTTTTGTTATCTTACAAATGTGTAACACTGGACACATCATCAGATTGATTTCACCTTGTATTTTATGGTCAGATACAAAGGCCTTTTTCTTTTTAGTACAAAGTAAAAAGCAAATGAGAAAGTAAATGGATTTTCTTCTCTCAAGCTGAAGAATTTTCTATGTCACGCACATTTAGAAGCTGCCTGACTTCAGGTGCTAAGGACACTGCTTTCCTAGCTCTTTAACAGGAATTATAACACAGCCTATTACTTGGCTTATTGAGAGTTATAACATGCCAAAAACCAGGCCAGGAATGATCAATATGCAGAATCTGTGCAAGTGGTTTACATCACATTTACAGTAAACTGCTTAACTTCTGTTTAGTGAAGAAGCTAAGCCATCCCCACAGCCAGGATACTGAGGATGAAGCAGTAACAAGCAATTAAACACCACTTTAGCCACAAAAACATATTGCCACCACTACCATCAGCCAGACCACAGCTATGTTACAGCACGACAAAGACACACACATTAACTACAGTTGGTAGGTTTTTCTTATTTATTCAAAAGCTAGGAGATGACAAAAAGGGTTAAAATGTTTTAAGCCACCTATTTATTACATGAACAAACACTCAAATCCAGAAGGATTTGTTTTACAAGCCCCTCTGTCCAAAAACCACACACGAATTAAGTTTTATACACAAACGTTTATTTCTCAAATAAAACTTCCCCTTTTAAACACAAGGAATGAACTCTAGATCTCAATAAAGATGAATCCAAAACAAAATCCCTCTAGTACATTGTAATCACTGTTTTTCTTGGTCACTACTGGTTTTAACTGTTTAAACATCAAAAAAGAGACATTTAAAAAATAAAACAAAACAAAACACAAAAAACCCCCAAAAAATCCATGCTACTGGATTCCTAACTCTGCCTCTGACCAGCTCTACACTGATCTCCAGGACTTGAACATTTTACATCATTGAATCTGAAGCATTTAACTGAAGAAGAGCTGTGCATTAAAATACCAACAACTGAACAAGAAGATTATAAGATGTAATCGAGTTCATAACGGATGTAGGTGTTCTTCTCATCATTATAGATTCGTGGGTAGTGTGCTATCAGAGCATCCTGGGAGCCAATGTAGATGGAATTATAGATCTTCCAATAAACGTCTCTTACTTTCCTGGCAGGGTGAAACAAACCCTAGAAAATAGAATGGAATAGAATTTATTAAAAACCGACCTTTCAATGTTACCTAGTTTAATCAAGCTGTGCACAATAAGCATCTGAAAAAAACAATTACAATAATTAACAGCACTTACTAAAAAAGGCAGGTATGCTGAATTGCTGATTTATGCCACTCTTGATTTTTCTGACTATCAGAGAAATAACAAGTACCACTCAGGGACATGTTTTCTTAGCTATTTTCTGCAGGGAGAAATTCCACTGAATGGGTTTCTAGCTCTATAGTCTTCATTTAAAATAAGAACTAAAAATCTGTTGCAGTGTATTTGGTTGGAATCAAGTTTTATCTTTGGCTTTAACTGCGATGCAGAGCTAGACCTGAACGTATGAGACAAACTGCTATTAAACCCAGAAAATGAGCAGGATGTGAAACCTCTGGATAAAACCCAGTAGTTCTGTAGAGTAAGAGCATACAAGTAACACCAAAAGTAAAAACCTGAACACACCATGCAAGACACTTTGCACCTTCCTTACTGATGGATCTTTATGCTGCAGTCACTCAGATTACAAAACACACCCAGAGTGAAATTCCTTATCTGCTGTCACACCCTCTGAGCACTGATCAGCATCACATACATCCTTTCTTCCTACCCAAGATGTGAACTCAAAATCCCCAGCCAGAATGGTTATGTGCAATCAGACAGAAAGGAGCTTTCAGATTTAACCAACACATAGACAAGTACAGAAGCTAAATTTACTCCAGTGAATGCAATGGTATCATTTCTGGTCAAAGCACTGTTTTCTAGTGCTTCACTCTTAGGTTTAAATGTCTTACTGTTTTCCTGGCTAATGATAAATAAGGCTGATTTAACATTAATCCTATCATCTATTTATCTCACTTGTTATGCTTGCAGTATTAATTTATCCCCCAGTCATTAGTGTCCTCACAATTTGCGAGATGCTTCCATTTCGCGAGTCAAAGTAACAAAGCTGCACTGTTCTCCTTCACTGAAATCATCTTTTTAGTCTCTTGGAAACAGGTCCCCCTGATAAGCGGTGTCTCTGTGACCTCAGCAGACACACAGACATACCTGTAAACAATACTGCAACATCCTGCAGGGACCAATAGCAACCCTGAGGCCCTCCAGAGCCCCCATGACTGCCTGAATGACATGAGGAGAGGTTTCAAACACATTAGGCCACACATAATTTAACAGATGGTTAAGAGAATCTTCACAGCCAAACCCATAAACTCCCAGAGACATATGCTGCACCACAGCACTAGCTGTCTGCCTGTGCACAAGGTCCCTGCAAAGAAAAGAAAGGGCTGTTAATAAATTATACTTCAAAGCAATGGGACAAGTATAGTATTTTTCAGGAACACTAACATACACTTTTAACCCTTATTTACTGACAGCAAGAGGCAGAGTGACCAAAACAACCCCCAAATGCACTAAACTGAAAAGAGGATGGAGTTTCCTGACAAGTTACAATGCTCTAACTCTACAGCAAAAGTACTAACAATACAAATTATCAAATCTGTTTGAACGTAGGCAGTTATAATTCACTTCAGGAGCTTTTGTAATATTAATCCTGTATTAGTAAAACAGGAGTATACTATCTTTGTTATTTACAGACAAGGGCTTACAAATCATACTGATCCCTTAACACCTTCATCAAACAAGGACAACATTTATATTTGCTATCATTAAGACCCAGATGCATGTATTTAAGAGATGTGACTGTGGTTAACTGTACCCTAGGTAGATAAAAGTGCACTCACCTGTCCATTAAAGCATCTTCAAGCAATGGTGTAACAGCATAAATGTAATCTTTGCCCATCTCTCCAATGTATTCAAAGAGGAAAGACAGGGATTTTAACACACCATTCTGGACATTCAGTTCTGGCACTCTGTATTCGTTCATGAGTGCTGGTAGTACTGTGAAAGGTGAGCAAGTTTCAGCTACGATAGCAATTGCTACTGTAGTACAGACTCTGTTCTGCCTTTCCTGTACTTTCAGATTGTTCAGCAGTGTAGCCAGTACATCGTGAGGTCTGAAAGAAATAACATGCACATCTGTGTCAATGGATTCACTGAGGATTAGGGAAAAAATACTTTAAAAAAAATCAGTTGAGTTTCAAACAACAAGAGGCAGAAAAACATGATTTAGCCTTGAAAACAAGGTCAGGTAACTGGGTAACACCTTAAAACTAGGAAGCAGCTTAAGAAACTACATGATCTTGTTTTCCTAACCAACATGCTTTATTTTCTCTAGCCTAGTTTTCTTCCTGTCTCTGTGAACTCTGCAGGACAGCAGCAGCCTCCCCACTGCGATTGATCCCACAAGTAACTGCGACTTAAGCCAAACCACACACACTGACAGTGACAGGCAATCTCCTGTACAGGTAAGCATAGTTACTTCAAGAATATTCATAAAGACAGCAGTTGTGCTTCATTTTACAATTTGCTGTCTTGCAGTATCATCTTAGTGGTAAAAAAAAAAAAAAAAGTTCACAAATTAATAAAAGCATTGATTTGGAGAATAAAAAAAGAATTATTTAAAGGAGACTTAAAAAAAAATACAGAGAGAGTGTCTGAATGCATATCACAGTATCAAAAAAATTAATGATAAACAACTTTTACTACCTAACCTTGCTAGCCTATAAATAGTCCAAATGTGTAGCCACCTATGGTAATCAGAACAGGTGACTGTAGCCTCCTCTGACAAAGTTTGTACAACCTGAACATAAAGAAGTTGGAAGCATTTCTCACCAGAAAACTCAATATTACCATTACATTAAGTGACCACATGTAGAAGCAGATAAACATTAAACCAACTTACCCAATAGCTTTTGCAATGTACCCAAACGTGTTCACTGTGGCTCTTCGGATAGCTTTCTTGTGGGCTTTTAGTAATTCAAGCAGTTCAAAGCAGATCCTCATCCATTCCCTGGCAGAAACATATTCTGCACCTCTGCAAGAGAATGAAGCTCGTTACCTCTTCAATGATGCTAAATAAAACCACAGACATTGTAGCACCTGTCTATTTGGTATCAACAGAGGGATGCTGCTTAAGCAATTTGTTAACTGGCTATCTGTTAACATTAGACCTTCGTTGGTTAACAGGGCACTCCATTTCAGATTCACAGGTTGCATCAGGTTGGAAGGGACCCTCAAAGGTCACCGTGTCCAATTACTTGCCAGTGAGCAGTGACACTTCCAACCAGATCAGAATTACAGAACCATAGAATCGCCCAGGTTAGAAAGGACTTCTAAAGATCATCTAGTCCAACCCCCCTGCAGTGAGCAGGGACATCCTCAACTACAACTGCCAAGAGCCCTATAAAACCTCATCCTGAATATCCCCAGAGATAGGGCCTCGACCACCTTTCCAGGCAACCTGTTCCAGTGCTCAACCACCCTCGATGTAAAGAACTTTTTCCTAACATCCAACGTTATATTATATGCATTCTAAGTTTGCATCAAATGGAAAATACATTCCATATTAATTGTTTACAAAAGAAATCACTATGACATGTTCAACAGATCAACTGCAAAATATCTTTATGCTCCACTGAAGGAACATGGTAAGATATGAAAACAAATACCCAGGTGCTATACCTGATGCTCAGCTTTAACTTTTTCTACAAGAACTGCCCACATAAAGGGTCACATTTTCATCATCAGTCACCTTACCTATCTGCAATTCGCCCCACAAGATCAATGCAATTTTCCTGTACTTTCTCATGCCTGTTCTTCAGAATAGGTGTAAGGCGTGGCAGCAGATCTTTGATGGGTGGTGTCATCTTGTGCATACCTATTGAATTCAGAGAGGTGTGTTTAGTGCCATAATGCCTTTTTTTTTTTTTTTTTTTTTTTGGTAGGGNTTTTTTTTTTTTTTTTTTTTTTTGTGGAAGAGAGAGGTAATCAATGCACAAACGTACCTATAACATTCACAATAGCCTTCAGTGCTCCAAGTATGCTGCCCAATACTTCAGGGTACTCTTCTCCCAGGTACTCATACAGCACAACACCCAAGTGTCCCATCAGTTTTTCCTAAAGCCAAGGACAAAAAATTCAGAAGTTAGCTGGTGGTTGTTTCTCCCGTCTCACTACTGAGTTAAAAAGATAATGAGGACCTACAGTGTGTCCAAAGAAAAGCAATGTTTGGAGGGGTTTGGAAGGCAAGGAGCAGCTGAGGGAGTTGGAGTTGTTTAGATGGAGAAGAAAACGCTGAGGGGAGATCTTATTTCTCTCTCTAACTCCCCTAAAGGAGGTTAGAGTGAGGTTGGCGCTGGTCCCTTCTCCCAGGTAATCCACAAGAGGAAATGGGCTTAGGTTGTGCCAGGGGAGGTTTAGGTTGGAGACAAGGAAAAATTTCTTTATGGAAAGAGCGGTGAGGCATTGGAACAGGCTGCCCAAGGAGGCGGTGGAATCACCATCCCCAAGACATTCAAGAAGCGTGCAGATGCAGCTCTTCAGGACGTAGTTTAGTGGTCATGGTAGTTGGGTTACAGTTGAACTTGATGACCTTAAAGTTTCTTCCAAGTTTAATAATTCTATGACATACTACAGTACATGTGGTAGAAGTCAATACAATACCTCTTGACAAGTTTTCATGACAACTGCAGTCCGAGAGATCAGGTCAGCAGCCTGCTGCCTAACTTTGGCTGATTTGTTGTTCAGCCGCCACAGCACGGTACCACAGATCTGTGGCAAGTAGGGCTTCACTCTTTTGCCCAGAGCATTAACCACTGTGCCAAAGCCATTCAGCATCACTGAATCCTGAGTGTAAACACAAAGAAGAATCAGACCAACAGTTACAGTACATTTTAATTAAAACTTTGCACCATCTAAACTTGTTACTAAAATGCCAACGTTCCACAGTTTGTTTCTGGATTTTGTCGATTACAGCGCTGACATCTTTACTCTGCTCTCCTCAGACCCCACCTGCAGTCCTGGAGCCCTCAGCACAGGAAGGACATGGAACTGTTGGCGCAGGTCCAGAGGTGGCCACGAAGATGCTCAGAGGGTTGCAGCAGCTTTTCTATGAGGACAGGCTGAGAGAGTTGGGGCTCTGCAGCCTGGAGAAGAGAAGGCTTCCAGGAGACCTTAGAGTAGCTTTACAGTATCTGAAGGGGGCCTNCTTGAGTGAGCTGTACTAGTGGGAGGTGTCCCTGCCTCTGGCAGGGGGTTGGAACTAGATGATCCTTGAGGTCCCTCCCAATGATTCTTGCCATTCTATGATTCTATCTAAGAAAGGATTTTAACAACCTAATTTAGCAGACATTTCTGTATCCTCAACAATGAGCTGGTTTACACTTAGAGAAAAACAAACACTAAATGCCATTGGCAGTACCTCTGTGGTCTGTTCCTGGAAGGCATACAAGATACCATCAATGAGTTGTTCTTCCAGTTTGTGATCAATGTCTGCTGCTCCTAGATTTCCCATGATCTTCTCAATGGTTTCCATGACCATTTTTCTGTACTGCTCAGCCTCATCTTTCAGATCATCCACAATTCTGGAAATTATTTCTGCTGCTCCAACTTTATTTGCCAGCTCCACAGTTGTATCAACCAACTGAAATACACAAACAGTGAGTAGAGAACTATAATAAAAACCTTACTGAAACCAAATTTATCTACTGTGAAAACAGCATCATCCACAAAAATCCCTCTACAAACACCACATTTTGCCTTTAGAAACCAACCAGTGTTTCAAACGTGGGGTGAATTACCCCAACGTTACAACTGATGCTGACTGATACCCAAAGATGGAAAATGTCTTGATAGCTCCTAAGAACCTATGAATCTTCTGGCTGTGTGACTTCTAAATTGCTTGTGCAAACGATTCAGTTTCAGGGTACAAGACAAAAATCAAGCACCTAGCCTGAATGAACATTCTTATGTGAATTGTGTTCCTCCGCGAACAAATTAAAAAACCCAAAATACCTGTCTGTAATTTCTTCTGTCCAACGCCATTCTGTGTTGCCAGAAGTGTTTGAAGAAAGGTGGCAAGATTTCTGTTTTAATGTAGTTTGCTTCAACACCATCTGTACCACAGCACTGCTTTACCACCTGGCAGAAAACATAAAAAATCCTACAGTTAAAATTCTGTGTGCGGGTGGTTGTTTTGATTTTTTGTATCAACATACACAATCAATACACTGATAAGCAATCATCCTGACATACCTTCAACACAATTTTTTTCATCTCTTCATCAGGAGACTGGAACTCTCGGATAAGGATCAGCATGACTTCTCTGGTGTAGTAGTTCGCATACTCAGCATCCATGAGTGGAATCAGGTAACCAATAGCCTTCAAAAAGGCGGCCAAGCCCTAGTGAAATGCAGAAATGTCTCACATGAATTACAGAAGATACAAATGCATTTCAATTCAAACTAAAGTAGTATTTTAGATGTACCTTTCCTCTGTGTTGACGGATACCCTTCCACAAAGGCTTCAGGACAGAGTCAAATGACTCAATCCCATAGGGAGTAGCTGCCTCAGCCAAAGCAGCAATAGCCAAAGCACTGATAGTGCGAACTTTCTGCTGTTCATCCACCAGACCTGCAAGAGAACAGTGGTTAGTACTACTTCTTGTTATCTGAGCTTAACATAGCAAAACCACAGAGGCAATTTAAAAGGGATTAACTTATTTAAAGAAAAATCACACTACGATTCCTCTTTCACAGTCAGCTGAACTGACACTGCATAAGAAAGACACACAAACCAGGACCTTTCTATCAGTATGGCTCACTGGAATACAAAAAACACTTTTCCAAATATACACAAATCTTTGCCTGGGAAAGCAGAACTTACCATGTTCAATAATTTCGACCAAGCTCCTGAGATGAGGCAATATGGCACAACCCATAAGAATAGCAATCTGCTGTACGATCTTGATGCCAGTATGCCGAGCCTGCCAGGATTTTTTGCTTTTACAGACAGCTTTCAAGAAGGGCAGCAAAGAAGGAATGCCCAAAGCAGAGGCAACGACAGCAAAGGCTCGAGCTGTTGTGTTTCGGACATATTCATCCATGTTATCAATATCAGGTCTCATTGTGGAGATCATTGTGGCCAAACCAGCAGCCTAAAGGAAAATCATACAAAATATACCAACAAGATTTACAGCACAGTTGTAACTTCTCTACCATGCCTATAAAAATGCAGCTCTACGTACTCTAACTCAGTGCCTTAATGAATGGAACTTTACCTTAGCCAAGTTTGAAATAATTTCTCTGCCTTCCACTCTAGCATAGTAGTCTTCATCAATCAGCAGTGGTTCAATGACAACAAGGATCTGGAAAAGATGAACAAATTAGTATTTCCTTTCATTAATACTTTTCAGTACTGTTTCTGTCTCTACCAGGTTCCATGAAACAGAGATGATTCTATGGATCCAAGCTTTATGACAACTGAAAAAGTAATTAAATCTGTTGTGCTCTTTCTGCACCTCTGACTCCAGAGAGTCAGAGATACTGCCTAGAATCAGGTAAGATCCCCCTCCCACCCACTCTAGGCAGGCATATATATATAATTTTTACATCATGCCTCAATACTATGAAGCCTACACTAAAATAATTTAAAGTTCACAGGATCATAGGATGTTAGGGACTGGAAGGGACTTCAGCAGATCAAGTCCAACCCCCCCACCACAGCATGGCAGTCTAGTGCAGTCACATAGCAACGCATTCAGACAGGTCCTGAGTCTCCAAAGAAGGAGACTCCACCACTCTGGGGAGCCTGTTCCAGTGCTCTGAGACCCCTGCAGTAAAGAAGTTTCTCCTCATGTTGAGGTGGAACTTCCTGTGCTGGAGTTTACATCCATTCCCCCTTGTCCCACCACAGGGCACAATTGAGAAAAGTCTGTCCCCTCCTCTTGACACCCAGCCCTCATATTTATATACATTTATTAGATCCCCTCTAAGTCTTCTCTTCACCAAGCCAAAAACCCCCAGGTCTCTCAGCCTCATAGGGCAGTGTTTCAGCCCTGTAACCATCTTTGTAGCCCTCCATTGGACTCTTTTGAGTAGATCTCTGTCTCTCCTGAACTGGGGAGACAAAGGTTTGGATTGAGAAATATGGAAGTCAGTTGTTTAAAAAGCATGCCCTCATCCTCTTCTGAAATACGTAAGACATCCACAGTTCTCCCAGAAACCACTAGAAAAGGCAAATGAAAGGTAGAATGGGAAGGGGCAGTAGACCTTGTGTACGTATGGTCGGACCAGGTCATCCAGTTTGTACAGAATTCTGTCGATGACTTTGACGAGCAAGTGACGCTCCTGATCTTCAAGTGTTGGTGACATCAGCAGAGGCAGGATTTGATTAAACAGTGGCCCTGCTCCAAATTCCCGAGCTTTATCAGTAATCTGTCGCAAGGCAGCCTAAACAAAATCAAACAGTCTGTTAATTCAAGTCAGGAAATGAATTACAGAACAAAGTTAAAATGTAATTCACGGCCACCAAGGGCTTAAAAAATATTTGCTTCTACCACTGCAAAACCACTTCAAACAATTCTGTGCCGGTCTGTTTAAAAATGAATGTGAGTAGAAAACAGCCTGATGTTAGCTCCCAGATGCTCAGTTTTCAAGAGAAACACATTCCTGATTCAATAATAAGAACGGCTCCAGCTAAAAGCTTATGCAGCACTTACTTGCAACTAGACAGTTTGATGCTACAGCAAATTAAAGCAAAGCTGTGCTGAAAAGACTACTAATGTACTGCGTGATGTGTAAAGCTGAAACGCAAAGGAACCACACTGATAATTTTCAGTGTTAGCAGCAAAATCCAGAAAATAACAATGCCCTTAATCAATAAGCACTATAAATCTAGTTGCTCTGATTAGTAAAAGAAAACTATAAAGCCATATATCTCACAGTGACCGATATTATTGTGCAAAGAGAAGCAATGCTAAATGACACTGATTGACAAACAAAGGCACAGAGATAGAGAAGAGAAAGAAAGCACTAAGCAGGTAATGATAGAAGATGCTCTTAAGGAGACTCCTATAGACATCTGAAATAAACCCAAAGCCAAATGAAGTTTTGCAAAATAAAATTCCAGAAACGCATCTGGCAGTTCATCTCACCTTCCTCATGGGAGGTGTGCCATTCTTTATTTTCAGAAGTAATTTCATTATTTTTCTCTCCTTCTGTTCTTCAGGACTCAGAGTTGATTCATCGACATCAACCTACAAATAATTCCAGACAAGAGAAATGAGTAGTTACACATTCAGAGGTAATCAGGAAACTCTGATTAGCATGAGTGAAATCTCATTTACCAAGAGTTTATCAAAGTACTGGATGTCATCTGGTTTTAGGAAGGGGAGATTGCCAGATGGTTGGTCATTAACACTCTTCATAGTTCGGTCTTCTGTCTGCATGTGGAATCCAGTCATACCACCCAAAGGTGTTGGAGTTGCTGTAAGCTTGCGGGCCGGAGTGCGAATAGGTACATAACCAGCTGGTGGAGGAAGAACCTACAGAAGAGAAAAAAAAACAAACAAAAAAAAAAAAAATCTGGTAACACAACAGATAAAGAGGAAGACACCAAATAGAAAACGTGACCAAACTTTCACCTTCCCCTTTAGTTGAGGATTTGTGTGAGCGTTAGTGTTACATCAGACCACACAGCAATATTGACAAATACACCTCAACAGTTTGAGCTCGTGGCTACTCCCTAAGCTATTTTAGAAGAAAGTTCACTTCCACTTGGAAAAACTCTCTTTACAAAATATTAAACATCTGTATTAATACAGTGTACTAGCTAACTTTGAAGGCAGGTATAGAGGACAGCCACAAATTCTACGTTTATTTACATATGGACTTGGTATTTTTATCAGTCCATTCACAGCTCATTTTTTTCCTTGAGGGGCATTCCCAATATTGAAAAGAGACTGGCCTTTGAGATCGCCCTTAGTTCTCCCTCTCTTAACAAGTACATGAGTAAATGAATCAAACAATCAACAATCAGTAATATATGTTAAATATGAAACATTTTACTTCTGGGACAATCTGGTTTTACAAGTTAGAAGTATCAAGTCCCCAGGAGAAAAGAAAAAACCCCAAACTATCATCATGGCCTGTTGTACTTTCATCCAGATTAGTTACCTTATATCCTTCTGGAAACATAGCATCCAATTCTTCATCAGAAAGTGGTCTATTTCTCTCATCTATTTCCCTTTCCCAACGCCAAGCCTGTAGCTGTTCAGGAGTCATGCTCATGATATGACCTATGTTTAAATGAAAAATAATTAAAACAATCTAGGTAATTTTTTTTTAAAAAGCCCTTCTATATGCTTCAGGAGATCTTTTTTTTTTTTTTTACTTAACCCTCAAGAGCTCTCCTCAGACAAACCCTTCATAATATTTCCAATTTGTACTTAGTAAGATATCAAATTTTTAGAGATCTTGTCCATGTTTTACCACATAAATTAAACAAGAAGAGATCTTACTGAAACTATGCCCTTAGTTTTGATTCCCCTCCAAGACCAAGTTGCTGTGCAAATCGAGCATATACTAAGCATTTCCATACAGGCAGAAGAGTATGTCAGGCAGAACTCTAATTTCAAAAGGAGATATAAATCTCTATGCTTCATTTCCCAAAATAAAGAGAAGCCTTGGTGAGTGGATGGAGTTTACCTGGTGTAGGAGTTGCCATGTTCATGGCTGGTGTACCAATAGGTGTTTTGCCAGGTGTCAGAACAGGAGTGCTGCCACCCATCTGGCTAGCAGGTGTTTCATCCCAACGGGACTTCCTTTTACTTGCTCCTGGGGTTGGTGTCTCACCGATGGAGTCACCACCTCTATCTGTACGAGGTGTCTCAGCCCATCCACTGCCATGGCCTGGAGTATCTGAGGAAAAACAAAACCATTGTTGCAGGAAGTTGAACAATCTATACTGCAATTGTATCAATATCCAAACACACTATTGGTATGTTGTCCTCATGGTGGCACAAATGAATAAGCATCAAATGAACACAAGACAAAAAGGTGACTACTGAAAAACTCCCAGTACTGCCCTAAAAACGTCCTCAGAGAACTAGATTAAATTAAGAAAATGTGGAACCTCCTTGCTGAACCTTAGCATAAATAGGTAAAACTATAAAAAATATAGTAGAATTTAGATATTCTAGAAACTCGACAATGTATCCAACCTATTGTATACCCCTGATAACAGCATTAAGGAACAACGGTGTTTCACTGTTCTCTCCCACAGGAGCCCAATTCAAATCAGGCAGTTCAGAAATTCCTTCCAAAATTTGTTCAAATTCTCACATCTTTAAAAAAAAAAAAATAATTACCACTTCAAAACCAACATAAACAAAGTTACCACCAAAAAACCCAACTTGATTTGAGCTCCTTTACACATGAAAAACCCAGCCTGTGGCCAGTCACTAGCCAGACCACAGACACTGACTCTTTTTGAGCAGAGGTGCTCCAACTGCTATGAGTTAAGAACTCGATGCTGCAAATGAAGACACCATAGGAACCACTAGAGGTCACAATACCATCGCTTCTTGCCTGACTTCTGAATTTCCTTTGGGTGAAAAAAATCCAGCACCCTGAACCACTCTAAACTGATGACGTGCTTCACATTTCATATAAATACCTCTTTCTGTTTTAGGTGTTTCATCCCATCGGTTTTTACGTGCACTGGAAGTGGCACCTCCGTGGCCTGGTGTTGCATGTCCAGGTGTGTCCCGACCAGGTGTAGCAGCTCCTGCTGGTGTATGACTGGGAGTTGGATCCCAGATTTTTGAGCCTGGGGTGGCACCAGGAGTTTCACTGCCCTTTGCACGGCCTGGAGTTTCATCCCATCTCAGAGATGGTGTATGGCCAGGAGTCTACACAATACAAACCCAAAAGTATTAGTCTCTCTCATATCATGCTCCAAAAATCTGCTAGTTACTCTTTTTTCAGTACAGCAGGAAACTTCTGAAAGTCAAGAGGATCAGCACTAATGGTGTTTTCTGCAGATAAGCTGATGAATACTAGGATTATTACCTCTGCCTGATCCCAACTGGATAGTTTTTTAGGTGTAGCACCAGGAGTCTGATCAGCTGTCTGATCCCAACGCCGTTTGCGTTTTGAAGGTGGTTGAGATGCGGCTCCATTGACGACCTTAAGCTCTCCGGCTTTAGCTTTTTCAGCTAGTTGTTGCCTAATTTCCCTCTGTTCAAGGGCACAAAAAGACAAACATAAGAAATAGATTTCTTTAAAATGCCTCCAGATTATACCTTCAGAAGAGATTTTTCAGCTCTACCGTATATTAATAAGCTATTTTTTGAGGGTTCGCTCAAGTAACATTCAAATAGCTACTGGTTCCATTTCAAGGCCATTCTCTGTTCAAATTCTTCTACAGTGACAGCAGCTAAGTGCTTGGAAGGGCTGGTTTTAAGCTGACATTTTTAAAGTCCTTCACACAAATGCAAACACATAAAGATGCTCAGTGCCATCTTGCTCCAATTAGTGGCTGAAACAGTAGATATTACACAAGAAATGTGATTTTATAAGCGATTTCTGCTTACCTAGTAATAGCCATGAATAAATCATGTACTTTTCAGTTTTTTTTAGATACTTAAACCCTAATGTTAGCCTTACAGCAGTTCTTACTATTCCAAGTGCTTCAACACAATGTGTACAAATATCTGAGGGGTGGGTGTCAAGTGGATTTGGCCAATCTCTTTTTGCTGGTCAGCTGCAGTAAGACAAGGAGTGAGGACTACAAACTGGAACATAGAGGGTTTCACCCCAACATGAGGAGAAGCTTCTTCACAGTGATGGTGACAGAGCACTGGAACAGGTTGCCCAGAGAGGTTGTGGAGTCTCCTTCTCTGGGGACTTTCAAAACCTGCCTGGATGCATTCTTGTGCAAACTACTCTAGGGGATCCTGCCTTGGCTGGGATGTTGGATTCTGATCTCTGGAGGTCCCTTCTGACCTCTAAGATTCCATGATTATGTCAAAGACTTTCAAAAACCTCTCTGGACTCTCTTTACAAAGAGTTGACAAAAATCCAACATCTGACACTGAATATCCCTCTGTGACTGCTAGCTTTGGTCTCTCACCCTCTGGAAAAAAAATAAACACAGAAAGTCCAATTCCTATTATTTAAAAAAAAAAAAAAATCCAGATTAAAAGATATTGAGACTGTTTCTCCATTGTTTAAGTATAATTTAAAACAGAGGTTTTTCAAAATTTACATCTTTAAATTTTGCTGACTTTCAACAGGTGAAGAAAAGATTTTCCAAAGAAAAGAGATTTTAAGTAAAAAAAGTCAGTAGCATTTTCATTACCATTTTCATGTGCTCTCAAAGGCCTTAAAATGAAATTAAGTTCAAGGGTAAACCCCGCCCCCTCCACACACCTCTTCCTTTGTTAAATGCTGTTCACGCATAACATCCATGTACGTTCTGGCATTCATTTTAGGATCTGGTGTCTTCCCTCCTGTGGAAGAGAACAGCAACAGGAATGGAGCGCAATGAGTACAGGATAAGCAGAAAGTATGGACTTTTTCTACTGTCCTGCTCTAATATTACATTATTCCATGATTGTTTAATTTTACTTTTTGACTGAATTTTTTTTAAATTACACGTATCTTACGTTTATTCAGTTTGCTGATCAATTTAACCTGTTTGAACACAAACATAACTACTGCAGTTTCAAACATATATTTTAAAGCCAAGATAAAAGATAACACGACAACACAGTTTTATAAGAGTCTTCAGAAGTGATGGGTTCCTGGGTTGCTAATCCGGAATACGTACACTTTCGTGCCTTTGTCTCCACCAGCAGTTCTGACTTCAAGCAGCAGAATAGAAGCCTAGAAAATTATCTCTTTACCATTAGTAACACTTTGGAAAGATATTTATATTCAAAACATTACCTTGTGTAAGCTGTTAAATCCTAGCTGTTATCTGACTAGAAACAACTACTCCACACCTCAGCAATGTTTAAAATGTTTTATCATAAAGACCCAATTATAAGGTTGACAACTCTGGGCATGTCTCCCAGATCTTCTATTGTCATATCGTAAAAGGGCTTCATTTAAAAAAAAAAAAAAAAAAAAAAAAAAAAAAAGAAAGAAAAGAAAACAGAAAACCCCCAAAATCTGTCACTTTCCCCCTCTTCTCAAGGTACAACTGTGACTGGGAGCTGAATGTAATACAGTACACATACCACCACGGCAATACTCACAGGCAATGGGTTTTGTAAACCATGTGTTGTTTTATGCTGTGTATCTTGAGTTAATTACTCTTTTAAATAAGAAGCCCAACATTACAAAAACAAGACTCAAGAAGAACACTTTTCTTTAAGAAAAATGTGCATATTTGCTATACAAGCGGTATAGCAGTATAATTTAGGGAAAAAAATAAAACTTCTTAAACATTTCTATGCTGAAGATCATTGCCCAATTGGCTGTGTCATTCTGACACTAGCTTTGATAGGACTTTCCTTTGGGATACTTTTTCACCATAATCTACACAGGATGTGTTGAACTGCACCCTTAAGAATGCAGACAGGACTGGCATATAGCAGTACTGCTGTAGGAAAGAAATTAAGGACAGTTAGTATGGGCCTGTGAATTCTGACAATACATCTTTATATCAATTACAATTAAGCAAGTAAAATAATTAATAACCCTATTCATTCATGCAGGCTGAAATTCTTACTTGCAACACCTGCAAAACAGCTAACTCATTTTAAGTCAACAGGCACCTTATTGCCACATGTGAAACACACACCTGAAGAAAGTTTCTGGTAGACCCACTAACACCCCTTTTCCTGACTTGCATTCTCAAATCATCAGAACAGGCTTGAACTATTAAGAGTATCAAAGTCTTATATCTGCTCTTGTTTCTTTTAGCTATACCACCTAAGTTTACATAGGATGGCAAGAATTAGGTGCTCTCTTTTGAGAGAGCTAGCATTTCAAACCCTGCAAATCTACAGCTTGGAATGAACACTTTCAAGGTACTGAAAGAAACTGAGCACTCAATACACACGTTGTTCAAAGTACAATGCACAACCCAAAACAAAATGAAAAGAGAAACCTTTAACCCTTTGTGTTTCTATGGCAATGGCTCATTACTTTCTTGTCCTTCTACCTGGAAAGAAAACTCGTATTATAAAGATGAAGAATATGGCATCTAGGTTTTCAACCAAATCTCTATGAAAAGGGGATGTTTACAACAAAACTAAGTTTATAAGCATGCCAACAGAAATCAAAGGGCTAAAGACAATTAAAGACAACAAATTCCAGAGAGGGTATAGAAAAGTCAAAATGAATTACCATCTGCAAAAGGATCAAGACGCTCAGGGGAAATTATCATCATCCGCCTGTGCTTTTTGTACTCATCTTCCCGATCCGCAATCTTTTGAGGACGGTGTTCTGCAAAAGGATCATACTACAAACCAAAAACAGCTCATTAGTCATCCATGTGTGAACAACAGGAAGAGTCTGGTCACCATAGGCATGGATTCATTTTCGATATTACTAAAATGTCTACTTTATTCTCAATCTCAACTACACAGGAAGGTCAAAACAGTGTATTCATTATTTTTTAATGCAGAATTTCTTATCAAGTAATTTCTGGTAATAATTCACTATTTCAGCGAGTTTGTTCAGTTGTCATCAAATCACTTCAAGCTATCAAACCTTTCCCTTCTTTCTACAGAGTGTCTTAACACTGTTTCATACTTTTCAATCACACAGAAAAATATTCCATGGATATAAAATCCAAGTGATAAACACAGAGTTTTGTTTAAATAAAGGACAAAGTTTTCCAGTTATCTTCATGTTTTAAGTAACTGACATACCAAAATAGATGTTTTAATAGTTTAATGTCCATGTTGTCATTGCCTTTACATGCAGAATTCCCAATTTTTAATCACCCTGTGGCATTTTAAACTAAAGCAGTTAGGAGGTTTACAGCAAAATTAAAACTCCACAGCGCTTTACATAAATCTTTTATCTCCAGGAGGAACAAGGCCTCAAAAAGCTGCAATACTTTTTTGTGCTTTAATACCTCCAACAGCATTTTACTGTGCCTTAAGATGTACCTGTTCAGTAGACTGTGGGATGTCATTAAGCAATGCCACTGGAGCATGGTACCCTGGCTTCTTCTGCCCAAGCAAGCTTGTAGAAGGGTAGTCATCATCATCCTGGCAGTAAAGAGACATGGCATATTGATATTGAGGTAAAACAACATTAAATTAACACACCATCGTCATAGAAAATATGGAAATGGACAACTGAAATAGCTACTTCTGAATTCCATCACAGATTTTTCTATAGGTTATTTGATAGGTTTACATGATTTAGCAGTTCAGGACCAATCTGCACCATCTAAAGACCTTTTTTCTGTACAAGACTCAAGCATTCTGCAATATGCTACGTTTAGTCAAGCATACTGTTTACACTAGTTATACAAACAAGGTTGCCTTTCACATTGGCATGTGGATAGAGTTCCCTAGCTAGCATGGGAAAACTGGTTCAATCTGCTTTTCCTTAAAAGCCAGCTAGAGACAGAACAAAAACCTTCTGTCAATAACCCTACAATAAAAAAGCAGAATATTCAGAATTCCACTCATGTTAATTTAGTTATACCTTGGCAATCACAAGTACTCAGAATATGTAAGTCATTTTCGCTATCTAGTGCCTTGAAGCCAGTTTCTGTGCAATGATTTACAGTAACCCAGAAGAAAAACTGCTCTTGAAACTATGAACGATTTCAGTGAGATCCTGTAATGTAAACTTTTAGTTAAGGAATCCTCAGAAGTCTACATATGACATATGACTACAAATCAGCTAGTACTAAACTGAACACAACAATCTGCCTTCCTCTTAAAAACACGATTCAGTCCCACAGTATTCATGGTCAGAACTGTAGTGTCTGACTGTCCCTGCAACTGATAATGTGATCAAATGTTTAATACTAGAAATGTTAAACAACGTTTATCACTACTAAGTCAAGTAAGTCTACAAACAGGATATATAAAGAGAATTTAACACAGTGAAAAAGCCAATTCTCACTAATTGCTCTGAAATTTGAAATTAAGTAGAAACAGAAATCTCAGAAGTCACTTAAGTTTGTTGGCTCAAGTCTTCATTTGTTTCTCAACATCATCTTTCACCTTGGCAGCACAGTCAATTACTGCAGGCAAGGCTAACATTGACCAGGTACCAGGCCAAAGTTTCTGCCTTCTGCGTGGATGTACATGACTTTCAAAGCAAAATTCTTGAAGTACAAGTCACACTTGGAATTTAGTAGCTTCCCAGGTGAGACATATTTGGTCAAGTGTAGTTTTAATAACAAATGCTTTTACTTAATAGCAACTGCTATTAAAAAATAATCCAAATTAATTTCAAAACACTTAAATGCCCTAAATATAAAAATATATGAAATCACTTACATCTTCCAATTCAGTTGCTGCAATAGAAGTGACATATCCAGCAAATCTGCTGTCACTGCCACCATAAATCTCTTGATCATAATATCCTGTGGAATCAAGGCCTACTCCTTGTGCTTCATCAAGAGTAGGTTTCTTCCCTTGAATTTCTCGAATCTGTGCTTCAATATCTAGGGTAAAGACACACAAAAAAAGGTAATTCTTTTAATGCATTTGCACAAAATGGTACTGTTACTTCATATAGCAAAATGAGTTTTTGCCATATTTCAAGGCTTATCTCTACCCACAAATGGGCATATAAAACAAACAAACAGAAAAAAAAATTACGATGCTTATAAGCAGCTTTTCCTTTAGCTGTAATATTACCCAGCACAGAAAACTTCAATTGTATTTGAATCTCAACTTCTGTGATGGTTTGAAAGTTACCTGCCCCCCACTCTATGAAAATTGCCTAGACTAGACTCAGCCAGCTGGAAGTTAAGGCCTGAAGCTCTATTTACAGCTCAGCACAATGCACAAGCAGAGAGAGACACAACAGACAGGAATAGTTACAGACATAGACAAGTTAAAGGGAATACAGAAACACAACTCCCCTCCCAGAAATCAGAGACCCCAGGAGGGGCTCCCAACCACCTGTCCACCTTCTCCCCACCCCTGTACCTTACCCCAGGGTGTGTTTTATGTGCAAGGTGAGTTTGGAAGATGGGCAAGGGGGGTTAGAAGCAGAATGATTAGTTGGGTTACACAGCAGAAAGGTCAGAGGACACACCAGCTCCCAGAGAGACACTCTACCTTATCTATATTTGTGTCCTTGTTTTTATATGTCTCAGCAAGCCTATGAGTGAAGTAGACATCACCAGTGTTTGCTTTTCACAGCCCATAATTTTTTTTTCATTAAAATATTCCAATTAGCCTCAAACCAGCACACCTTTCAACAGAGACAGCAGAGAAGGTCATTCACACTACTATTTCTCAACACTACACTAACACCACGCTTCCTCAGGAAACAGAATCTTCTCATTAAAGGCTTTTCAAATTGTTACCACAAATACAGTTTGCTAATGTAAACAAATCTGTTCATAAAGATATTGCATGAGTTGTCGCATCTAAGATATTTAGTAAAACAACATTATGCTGCGTTATCTAACATACTGCAAACATGTTGTATTATCTTTGAACAAATTTTTTTAAACTCCAATATTTCACTGGATACTAAGCTTGTGGGAAAAAACTGAATCCATGTCATACCTTGGACTCACCTGTGTCTGACTCAAATCAACTCTGGTGGCCATCTCTGACCTTAAAAGTTTGGTACTTTTCTGAAAGTATATTACCCTATTAACCCCAGACTTGGAACGACATCCAATGGGGAAAAAAGGAAAACAGTAGATGTTTCTAAACTCATCAAGAGTCTCATGTACAGAAGACAGAAGATATGCCATTAGTAGCTGCTAAAGAGAATCTTGCTTCATCCAGTTAAGGGCTTTCATCAAACTTTGGCAGGTATCTAGAAGGTGACAATTTGGGACAGTCACCTTTGCATTACACAAACTCATGGTATCTGCCTTGAAGTCCTGAAAGCTGAAACCTGACGAAAGTCTTAAATTGCTTGCCATGATCACTTGCTGAAGCCTGTCCCCAGGTACATCCATTTTCCCCAAATCCTGCACAGCACAGGGGATTCCAGTAAGTCAACAATGAGACACATTGCTTCATAAAAAACTACTTCCAGGAAGAAGCAGCAGAAAGTAAGTATTGCTGAATTAGGGATCCCTGTCTGGCCCACAGAGGTCTCTGGTTAAGACATACCACAGATATCCTGTTTACCAGTGTCATCCTAAGGCATTGCGTTTGTGTGAAGCTGCCCTATGGCACATTTGTGGAGTGGACACAACCCAAACACTTTTCTGACACGATTTTTAGCTATTTCTACCTATCCAAAGAGTACATCAAGTTCCCAAGTCCTTCTGCTGCCTGGGGTGAAAGGAAATACCTTGTTTTCTAGCAAGGAGGACTCTAACAGCACAAATGCTTTTACAGCACAATGCCATTGTTTATTTCTAAAGAGCAGTTACTAGAACAACCCACTGCCCACCCATAGCTGTAACCAACTTCAAAACAAAAAAACCTACAGTTCTTGCCTACAATGCCAAAGTCTTTCCATCATCTGTCCACTGAATCAATCTGACCATAAAGCTCAGCCAAACAAAGCACCAGTAAGTACTCCTCCAGGCAGGATGGGTCAGACTTATCTGTGACCCAAGTCCATTAAAAGTGCTGTGGGACTTCTGCAGCAAAAACAAAGATATTTTCCTATTAATAGTTCTTACCAATATTTTACATGGTGAAGCCTGATTCTCTTACTTTATTTCTTAAATAGCTCTAGTTACTGAAGAGTACACAGGACATCCATTTTTGGCCTTCTCCTTTAAATTAAATTGACCTCAACTGTTTGTAGACTAAGATGCACTCATTTTCTTGATGGGTTATCCATACCACAAAAAAAAAGCCTGCAAAGGATCTAGAGAGTTAACAAACCCCACTTACTGCCACTACAATTTTCAACTCATGCCAAGTGGTCTTTAAGTACTAGTTTAAATGAAAAACTCTTCAGAGAACAGCCATCCACTTAAACAAAACCATTTTAACCAGAAGGTCTGCAGCCAGAGGTGACCTGGTTATCAGTCTAGAAAGCATCACATATTTAGCTTCCAGTCTTTTACAAACACTATATTGACATTAAAGATGCATTAAGATGCGTCTACCTAACTTGATTTAAGTGACACTTCCTTGGTAAAGCTCACAGCCTATTTAACAGAGCACTTAAATACAAATCAAATTAAGAAACAAGCAATCACAAAGCTTAAAACACACACTGTGTAAACTACTTGATTGAGGATGTAGGACATAAACAGGAACTTCAATCAGAGGAAACAGGATTTAAAGGAAAAAGGAGGGATAAGATCTTGCTGATCATTCCTTTGTATTTTACGCAATTTAACATATTTTTTGTATTTTGAAAGTAACTTTAATATGAACAGTTGATTTGAAAAATACTGTAAGTGCTGTTTTTCAGTCAACATACTTGAATTCGAAGTCCCTGAAAGCTCTAGCACACAGCAAGATGAGAGAAACTTTCTGTAAATACATATTCTGTTACCATACACGTCATTCCACTGGCAATGCCTGAGCGTAAAACACTTTTCAGCATGAAAGGAGAATCAGACTCTAGTGAAGTAGCATTTTACAGCTCAGATAGCTTGTAATGCTTTCATGCCTTATCATGGATTTGCACATTTAGCTTGCTGTGTAGTTTCATTTCTAGCTACTTTGGCACTGTGATACATTTAGATGTCTCTCATGTTTACAGATCCCTTTGCTCTTTTCCGAGCAAGAAAAAAATTGCTCAAACTAAAAACTACCTTGAGCAGCATTTGAAATATAAGCATTTACTGAGGCTCTGTAAGCTGTCTTTTAATACTGTTTTCTAACCTAAACCAAAAAGCTCTCCAATAAACTATGAAACTGAAACCATTTCAAACAGTTTTGATACCTTCCAAGTTGTGTTTTTAACACATCAGTCAATATTCAACAAACAATATAAAGATGTGAAAAATCTTCTAAGACAATTTAGTAATAAACAACTCTATTTGGAAAAAAATCAGTCAAGAACTTAAAAAAAAAAAAAAAAAACAACTCAAATAGAATACAGAAGAAAAATAACCAAGTTGTTCAGCCGTTTAGTTCCATGTTGGGAAAGACAGCATTACGGGGTGATAGTTACACATAGCTTCTTCATTTACCTACTCACGCCCTCTCTAAAATCTCTTCTGATAGAAGATTAATCAAAATATGCAACTGGGAGAATGTCAATGTTCTCATAAAAGTCGATGGAGCACCATCTGTTTCAATAAATATGCCATTTAAGTTAAGAAAATTTAATAAAATTCTTCCATTTTATTATTACAAGCTCTTTAGATAATACGAGAGGCAGTGCACTGTGACGGATAACGAACACCTGGGTACCCTGCCTACCTTGCAGTTTAGCAACCGCTGTCAAGACACAGGCTTTTGTTAGTGAGTTATGTATGTAAATTAATACAAAGCACATCAGATCACAAATCATACACAGAACCATCAGTAAAAACCCATAAAAAGCGAGAACACAGATGCAATTGTAAAAACTACTTTCCTTTTCCTTAAAGTATTTAAGAGGAGGGCAAGCCACAGAAGTTGTCCAAGAAGAACGCTGTGACTCCTACCCTGAAGGAGCAACGGCGAACAGAGCCACACAGCACAGCCGACAATAACATGCTGCCTATGAAAGCCCTCGCTCATTAAACCGCTCAGAGACCAGTTTTCCTATGTGAACACCCAGTCGGCAAGAAGCCTCCGTGCTAAAATCGCAACTGAAATGCTTTTGAGACCTCACACTTTTTATTTCCCCTCCTTCAGGGCATTACTTTCAGTAACCACCATGTCGGCACGACACTTAGTAACAGCTCAGGCCATGCTGGTTTTCAGCGGACAACATCCGTTCACCCGCCCTCTCCCGCCTCGTTTACTGCGGATCCAGGCCGAAGGGCTAGGTCAGGACAATAAACGAGTGCTGATGGCACTTACGATGCGAGAGCGAGCAGGCGTACACCGTGATCTTTAACTATGGTTGAATGCGAGCGGCCAGAGGGGGTCCGAGCCCGTGTGCGTGGAGGTATGCACAGTGAGGGGAAGGCGAAGATCGGCCAACGGGCGGCCTTTCGATCGAGCGCTGCTCAGCCTGGCGTCGCGCCGAGAGGTGGAAGCCCGGCAGGGATTCGTTGTCCCGGTCAGCGAAACATCAGACACCGCCCCCTCCTCACCTCCCCGCAGCTTTACGCGTTCACAGCAAGAGTCCCTCTCTTCACGCTAAGTCCCCCCAACCCGCCTCCGCAGTCCACGAAACGGACGCGGAGGCCCGGGCATGGCGGTGACACAAACGGAGACGCCATTACAAACACGCCCGGCCCGCCCGCCACGGGGCCGCACCGCCTGGCCCCCACCCAACGGGCCGGGGCTAACACTGCCTAGACTCGGGCAGAAATACACTCAAAAGGCAACTGCCGAGCGCGCACCTACAATGAAAGGTGCTGCGGGTGTTTCAGAGACGTCTTACCTTCATGGGTCTTGGCGATCTTCGCCATTTTGTCCACAGCGAGCAACGCCAAGGCGGAACTAGCGCGGCCCCACCACTTCCGCAAAGAGAGTGAGAGCTGAGAGCACACTGCGCAAGCGTGGTAACAGGCCGCGCCGCATCCAGCCAGCTAATAGCGCCTTACACAAGCGCAGCACTCCCGGCCAGCCGACGCCACTCTATTGGCTGGGCCAGGGGCCAAGCCCTGCCCATTTGTGATGGATGGCACGGGTAACGAATGACGCCGCGGCTGAGTGGCAAGGGCCTGTGGGCTGGAGTGACGGGCGGGGAGAGCGGCCTGTCTACGCCGTGTGGCTTCAGTTATGTAAATATGCCTTCTGCTCTCTGCGCTTTTCAGGCTAGTTCAGAAAGGACAGTGTTTTCTAGTGGCCTTCGTAAAATCAGAATGGTTTGGGTTGAAAGGGACTTTAAAGATCACCTAGTTTGAACACCCCCGCCATAGACAGGGACACCTCCTGCTAGGCTGGCTTGCTCAAAGCCCCATGCAGCCTGGCCTTAAACACTGCTACAGTTGGAGCCTCCACAACTTCACCGGGCAACCTAATCCAGTGCCTCACTCAAGAGCAATGTGATAAATGACTGGGTTCTGAACGAGATCATAACAGAACTTAGTTTATTTAAGCGAATAAAAGCAAGCAAACAATGCACTGGGTGCATGGGGGAGTCTCTGCTCCACCACCAACACACACTAACATGATTCTACTTTTGATTTATATTTTCTATACTAATCCATATTCATACCTATTCTAAGAACAGGTGGGCTTAAACAAATGAGTTATTGAAATGAGCGTGGTCTTCTATGTGCATGCTTTCTCTTTGGGGGGTCTTTTCTGCCCTCATTTGGTAGTCATGGATGAAGTTCAGAGTCTTCCTCAGCTCGTCCTTTGGATGAACTCTGGCTTCGCTCATGCTCTTTACGTGTTTTCTTAACTAACACTGTTGCAATGTTCCAAAGCAGGCTGGCACCAACTGCTGCATCAAGATATGTGGGCTGCATACATCAGCTTAACTCCAACTTCTGTTATCTCAAGGTCTTGTGCTTCACTGGAGGTTATACAAGGCATGCAAAAGACAGGTCACATTCCATCCTTGAGGCCCAAAATCATCCTATGCTGTCATGAATCAAATGTACACATTTTCACAATTCCCCATCTTTTTTCTTTATAGTATTGATTCATGTTTTTGTTTCTAATCTGGTCAATATCTATTGTATCGAAGCCAATTCAGATTCTTCCTTAGTTTTTATTCTCATTAGGCGGTGGGTTTTTCCTGTTTTTTCTGCGTCCAGCACAACTGGTACAGCAGTTACTTGCATTCCTTGTATAAC
>VWZE01005042.1:84240-114429 GCA_013396675.1 Eubucco bourcierii | reverse complement strand
TGGATGTTAGGAGGAAGTTGTTTGCAGTGAGGGTGGTGAGACACTGGAACAGGTTGCCCAGGGAGGTTGTGGCTGCTCCCTCGGTGGAGGTGTTGAAGGCCAGGTTGGAGGAGGCCTTGAGTGAGCTGTGCTAGTGGGAGGTGTCCCTGCCTATGGCAGGGGGTTGGAACTGGATGATCCTTGAGGTCCCTTCCAACCTTACCATTCTATGATTCTATGAACTCCTACTCGCTGTGATACGTAGTTGCTGGCTATCCCTAGGAACTTCCTCAAACACCAGTGGGAATCTGTGCTCAAACATCAATTTCTAAGTAGTTTAAACTAGTCTCTAGTTATCTAATTAGTCTTTTCCCCCTCTACTCCGCTCTAGTGAGACCCTACCTGCAGTCCTGCCCAGCACTGGAGCCCCCAGCACAAGAATCACAGAATGTTAGAGGCTGGAAGAGATCTTAAAAGATCATCTAGTTGAACCTCTCCTGACAGAGCAGGATCACTTATACCAGAGGTATATAGGACATGGAACTGTTAGAGCAGGTCTAGAGGAGGCCAAGATGATCAGAGAGGGCTGAAACACTGCTCCTACAGGGACAGGCTGAGGGAGTTGGGACAGTTCAGCCTGGAGAAGGCTCCGGGGAGACCTTAGAGCAGCCTTCTAGAACCTGAAGGGAGCTACAGGAGAGCTGGACAGGGTACAAAGGCATGGAGTGAGAAGATGAGGGGTGATGGTTTTAAACTGGAAGAAGCTCCATTCAGATATGACACAGAAGAAATTCTTCCCCATGAGTGTGGTGAGGCACTAGAACAGGTTTGATGGAGCCTTGAGCAACCCAGTCTAGTGGAAGAAGTCCCTGCCCACAGCAGAGTGGTTCAAACCACATGATCTTTTAAGTTCCCTTCCAACCTAAACCATCCTAGGATGTACTGACAAAAAGATTCCCCCCTATCACTTTAACAGCAACTAAATTAGAAGATGATGTGGGTACAGAACTTTACCAAAGTCACAAAAGTAAATAATATGCAAAAAAAAAAAAGTTGCATGGTTCACCAGGAAAAGGGAAAGAAAAAAAAAAAAACCCAAAAAGAGGGGAAAAAAAAAGAAAACAGATTTCATAGTTTGATTTTATTTGGTCAATTATCAATAAATTTCTAATGCATTTGAGTAAAGCAAAGCAAGCATGCAGCATGACACAGGTGAACACAATTCTTCTGGAATAAATCTCAGTGCTGGGGAACTGCCCAAATGTTATCAGCTTAACAACAAACCAACCAACCAAAACAAAATAAAATCCAGTAACCAGGTGCCATTGAGATGAAGTATGCCTTTAGCAGCTACAGGCATATATCTGACTTTAGTATGACCCTATCTTCTTTAGTATGACACTAACTTCATTTCCAGACTGGAAGTTGTAATGAGCAGGTCTTTTATCCCAGTTTCCAGAATACCTGATGATATCCCTAAAGTTATGCTTTGCATAGTGCCAACCATGACTGGTGGCTGACAAAGAGCAGATCCCTGATGGCCAAGCCCTTTCCTTCTAATGTCTCTATACTGACCACACTATGCATGTTGCCTCTCTTCTTGGAGTTTGGCACATGCTCCTACCCACTCTGCACCATTATCCTCTCCTCTGCTTAAATCTGCCAGCCCTGTTCCCTGACCTGCCTTCACAGTACCCCAGCCTTGTGCTTGATGTCTTTCACCTCACTGCCATCTGACTTGCTGGTTCCAGAGATCATGTCTATGTTCCCATTAGAGAATGCCAAGCAGATGAAAGGGGGCCAGTGAAGTGAGAACCCCAGGGAGGGCCTCCAGCAGCTCAGACCTTCACAGGGTGCATTCACAAGACTTAATATGGTGAAATCAACAACAGGAACAGGTGAGATGCGAGAAAGCAGAAAGGGTTAGCAGGGATTGCTGGTTTTCCACGTGGATCTTGACACTGGCACCCACAGCAGCTTTACGAGAGCCATTCTTTGCCTTCACTTCTCTTTTTGGAACAGACAGAAAATTAAATAACTGTCGTGAAAAACACAGGCCTGAGCCAGAGATTAGAAATGCAAAGTAATTTGTTCAGGCAGAAGACAGGCCCAGCTCTTATCTCCTAGATCTTGCTGTGGCTGATAGGAAATCAGTGTCAGCAGAGAAAGGAAAGGTGAAATTTCAGTGGCTTAGCAATGCAAGTTACATAGTTACAGTTATCCTGAAAAGATAAGTTAGGTCCTTCCCCATTCCCTCAGTGTGACCCATGTGAGAATGCAGACACTTGACTCCCCTCTGGGAGAAAACCTGGGCAGGTGCAGAGGTGCAGTTATGAAGCACACACCAAAAGCCATGGCACTCAAACCTGCATGCTTTGTAAGGCCTGATCTCCAGTGGTATGATCTCAGGAGATGTATTTTGGGCTGAAGGACTGGAGATAATTGATGACTTCTTTCAGTCTTCCCAAAGACAGACAAATCAATAGCTAAGTATTCCAGGCAGGTCACAACAAACTGTTGAGGCAGCATGACAGGTGCAGCTCTCTTAATGGTTGGAGAAGTAGTCTTGGAATCAGAGGACCTCCTTCGCTACAGCCTGTCACCCAACCTCCCCAAGGTCATTTTTCATGACACTTTACAAATAAACCAGATAGTACTTGATGCCCTGCCCACATTCACACACACGTAAAGCAGAGTTGTGTTTATAAACCTGTGCAGGAAAATCAAGGCTGATACTTGCCTCCAAGAGAGGGGGTGATTGAGCTTAGTGAGCATTTAAGCTACCAATAAAATCACCTCCGATCAGGTTTTCCTACAAGTAAAATTAGCAAGTGCCTTCACAATCTACTTTCACAACTCAGGATGCAAGATGAGTCAAGATTATTCTTCTTTTGACATAATTCTTGAGGGGACAAGCTATCTTAAGCTGGCAAAAAGACACACAGAAGACCTTGGCTTCCAGACTACATCCTGGAACGACGACAACGACTCCTGCTAAAGCTGAGCAATGATGCTGAAAAATTCTCTGCAAAGAAAATCTGAATTGTCTCCTCTCCTCACAAACTATGAACAGTCAGGTAATCTCAGTCCCTCTTCCTAGATGTCAGCAATAGAAATCTCTCCCTCCAGGAGTTTTTCTAAGGCAAAGCCAAGGTTTACCAACTGGAAATGAGTACTGAAAATCTCACACTGCTGCTGGCTTTCTGGACACAAAAAAGAAAGACAAACAAAACCAAACAAAGCAACCCAAACAAACACTCAGAAATCCGTCAGCCCAGTTTATACAAACAGCAATGTCACAACAGCACCTGTACAGAGTCTTCCTGTATTTAGTAAACGGCTAACATCAGGATTACTACCCTGGTGCAGATTTATAACCTGAAATTGACACACAGCTCAGGAAAGTCTTACTCCTGCATAGCTTGATGCCACCAGTAAGGTAAGCAACTACACTTGTTACACCAGAGGACAGACTCGTTCCTTGCACCACCGCACTCACTGGTGTATGCTCCTCGGTGGTGCTCAGACAGTATTTCATGCAGCGAGCAAGGCTGTGACAGCAGCACTTCACCTACTCTTTTGCAGAACGTGAACTTTTTTTTTAGCACCGTGGCAGTTGCAGGGGGAGCATTCCAAGAGCGGCCAAGAAGCTTACGTCTTGGTATCCACAGAAACAGCTTGCTGGCCGTAAGGCAACACCGGGCAGATGCACCGTGGGGACATTTCTCACTCGAGTATCACTGGCTTGGCCGAGGAGCCCTCTGCGCCACAGGGCAAACGGCTCGGCTGCAGGACTGGCCCTCCCTGCAGCTTCCCAGGAGGGCACGACCATGACTTTCAGGCCCGGCTAGGGTCGAGACAGAACTTTCTCCCAGCAGACAGACACCTGAAAACCATGCCTGGGCAAGGCCAGATAGCAGCGGTGTCTCTCCGCCTCTCACGCCCCCACCTCCAAGCAGTCCTTAAGTCCCGTGCGATGCCAAGGCTAGCAAACCACTGCACTGCCCCTGGCTTCCTGGAAGACAGGCCGACATCCATTTTGGGAACGGGAAAGCCTGGTCCTGTTGGCAAACTTCGGGGCCGTGGCCGAATCTTGGGGGGGCCAGTGCAAGCTGCGCTTAGCTTGAGTAAGTAACACGGCGGCGGAGCCGGGAGCCCGCGCCCCTGAGCGGGCAGAGGAGCATGCCCGCGGCCCTCGACCCCGCTGGCGGCGGCCGGCTGCCACCCAGCGACCCCGGCACCGCGCACCTACTCAGCGTCCCCCGGCCCGGGCACGCCAGGCTGGGGCGGGCCAGAGGACGACAGGCAAGTTCAGGTCGCACGCGACCACTTCCCGAGATCTGAGGCACGGCAGGCCCGGCCCAGATCCTGCAGTCCTGCCCCACCGTACGGCCCGCCCCGGCCGGCCAGGGCCCGACCTCGGCGTGACGGCGGCCACCAGCAGCACAAGTCGGGGAGGGCGAATGAAATATACGGCAGGGGCTCCTCCGCAGCCCCCCGAGGCGGTGGCCCACCTGTGTCCCGCCTGCCGCCTCCGCCGGCTGCTGGGCCCTGGGGCGGATGGCAGGGCTGGTGCCTCCCTCCGCGGCCGTGCCCCGCCGGAGCGGAGCGGGCCGGCAGCGCCGTGGCACACAAGGGCCCGCCCGGCCTCGCGGAGATACAGGGGCAGAGCAACGAGGGACCGGAGGAGCCCTCGGCCCGGCGGCAGGAGGCGGGGAAAACGGGACAGGACTCGGACATCATGGCTGCAGCAGCCCTCTCCCCTCCGGCCTGGCCTGGCCCGGCCCGGCGAGGCTCCCCCTACGGCCCGCAGCCTCCCCGCTGAGCGGCGGAGCGCGGGGCCGCCCCCGCGGGCCCAGTTACCTGCTTCCCAGGGACACTTTGGCGACGCCTCCAANCGCCTGCCTCCCCGCGCCGGCCTCCCCCTGCCCGGCCGCCGCCTCTCCCGCCGCGTCCCGCCGCCCGCAGAAGGCTCCCGGCGCCGGGCCGGGGCCTGACTCCCCCCCGCTCCCGCGGAGAGAATGGCCCCGTCCGCGCACCGCTCCCGGCCCGCCCCCAGCGGCGGCGCTGGACCCGCTCCGCCCACCTTCGGCGCGCCGTGGCTTTGCTTCCTCTGCCGGGCCTGGTGGGGCCGGAGCCGGGTGGTGGACTGGGTGTCGTTCTCCCCCGCCCCGCTCCCCCAGGCCAGGCGCTGCTGCTAGCCGGGGCTCAGCCGGACAAAGCAGGGGGCTCGGCCGGACAAAGCAGGGGGCTCGGCCGGTGCCGGGTTTTTGGCCAGCCCCGTTTCCGCGCCTTGCCAGCCAATACTAGTCCCCGGGTGCTATCACCGGAACACATTGATCGCGTTGCCATCCTTCAGGCTTTTGCGGCTCCCCAGGAGCAGGCAGAGCTGGGTAGAGGCACGCAGCAGCGAGAGCTGGTGCGCAGAACCGAGATGATAAGGCTAAAGGGCCTCTGCAAGGCTTCCTTCATGTTGGAAATTGATAGAGGAATGAAAAAGGGAAGGAATCCAAGACATTGCTAGGCAATGAGATTTTAATGACAGATGCGAGAGAACATTGAGTACAGCAAATAGAATTCCAAAGCCGTGGTATTTAAGTCAGGATCAGAGTGAATCCAGAGTCCGCATTTCCTCCAGCACCTGTTATTCCATGGATTTCCCATTGCGAAGCCAAGTGGTGGGTCACTCTGAAACCTGAGCAGAAGATGCAGCCCAACAGGATCCCTGAGCAGACACACTCCAACAGCTGGTAGCCCAAATGGATTTTGGTTGTAGCCTCTATATATACTGTAGACAATTTACACACCAGGTAGATGCAATGAGACTTATCTAGGGGTGAGTTCCCAGTATCTAAATAATAGCAAGATTTACTCACACTAACAGAACACCAATGTGGCACTTAGAACTTGTTTAAACACACTCCAGGATCTCCACTTTAAACACATCCTGTACTCCGCTGTAGTAAGCAGTCACCATCTTCCCTTTCTCATTCCTCCACGGTTTTGTTTGCTGTTTCTCAGACTCCTTATCCCTATTCCAGAGCCCAGCACAGAACCAGCCACCCACTGCTTGCCTTACTATCAGTTGCTAAATTCTACCAGGAGAGCACACAACTAATAGTAACAAAAGTACTTTTCATTATCCTATTACTAATTTTTGCATGAGTAAAAGTTCTTAAGATGCTGAATTGTGAGGATGTAGCTATGAAAGTATGTGGGGGGTTTCTTTGTTTTGTTTTTTTAGTTTATTGTGGGCTGATTTATTTGTGCCAGATTTTGGTTTTTCCTTATTGTCAGCAATTTGAACAACCCTATGGTGTAGCACACACTTACTATTGGTGTACCCAGCAGAAAAAAATAACATGTTCCATGAATATCAGCATCATGTTAGCAGGGAGGTTTTCTGACCCTTCTGCAAGACAGAGAGAATTCCAAAATGAATTGGAAAAGCTCTAAAATGGAGCTTAATGGGGGAGGTGGTGGAGTCGACGTCCCTGGAGGTGTTCAAGGCGGGTTTGGACGTGGCACTTGGTGCCATGGTCTGGTCTTGAGGTCTGTAGTGATGGGTTGGACTTGATGAGCTTTGAGGTCTCTTCCAACCCTGGTGGTACTGTGATACTGTGAAAATTTCCAGTCTGTGACATTATTTCACCACCTAACATTTTTATGGTGTTTCTGTTACTACACAGCCAAAAGCTTCCGTTTCAAAATACATTTTTGAACTCTCTGCCAGCTCAGAAGAGTCTCACATCTCAATATACTTTGTGCTGCAAAGAAAACTGACCACAAAGAACAAATTTTATCTGAACACTCACCATATATATATATATATATATATATGACAAGTGACAACTTCTTGGTCTAATTTTGTCTGGGTGTAAAACAAAGGATCAAGTATTTTAGAAGCATGTTTAGCCCATGATTGTTTTGCTTTTCAGTAAGGTTCATGTTTATCAGAGCTTTACACACATGGATAACTAGGTTGCATTATTAAACACTCTCTAGATTTACATTTTGTTTCTCCTGCTTTTGAGTTCTGGGCTCAAAATAATAATACCTCAAAATAATAATACCCCAAAATAATAATACCTCCAATAAGAGCAGCTGAACAGAACCTAAAACCTAAAATCTCAGGTTTTGAGATGTGATGCGTAGCTTGTGTACGGAATCCCAGCACCATTGGGGTTGGAGGGGACATCTGAAGATCATCTAGTTCAACCCCCACTGCCAGAGCAAGGTCACTTCCACTTCACTTCAGTAGTGAGCAATGGGAGTGTTAACACTTGCCCAATAATCTGGTTTCAGTAGGGAAGCTACTAACAGGAGTGATTTGATCTGAAAAAAAAAAAAAAAAAAAGAGGAAAAGGCAAAAAGCCACAGTAGTGGTGGAATGCCAGCAGAAATGCCTGGCAGAGGGAAAGGGGACAGAGAAATCCGACGTGCTCTGTGCACATGAGCATAGGACACTTGAAAATGCTTGGCTTTGCAGTTCTACCTGCAGATTCAGAATAAATAAGTTATCACTTGCAAGCTGGCTTGCAAAAATCAAAGTATTCTCATGTTTCCTGACAGATTTTATTATTCAAATAGTAATTATTTTTTTCCAAATCATTAAGAAATTGTTTCCACTCCTCAATGACACACTCGTGTAGCAAATCAAAACCAAACAATGGGATCCCAGAAGATGCACAGTGATGTATTTAACGAGGAAGAGACTGACAGAACCACAGCAGCAGAAACCTGCTTTTAAATCAATCCATCAGAAACAGAAAGATTGGTTGGATAGGACCTCTGAAAGTCACCTGCCCCACCGCCCTCCCTGCCCTCTCAAAGCAAGATCAGCTTTAAAGCTGGAGCTGACTTTGGAGCTCTCAGATTGCTCAGTTTACTGTTGAAAATCTCCAAGGATGGAGATTTTACTTCTTCCAGGGTTCAATCAAGTTTCTTTGGAGCTGTACTTGTTAAAGGTTCATTAAAGGACTTACATGATATTTTGATACTTAAGTTGGAAGAGTAATGAAGCTAACACAGAGTGCCCATAATGTAGTGACAGGAAGTGGAGAATCCACTATTTGTATCAGTCACTCAGCTGGAGGAAAGCCTCTCATACTTAACACTTGAAGCATGGCACATTTAATATTTCAATGTTTTCCCAACAGCTACAAGCTATTAGAAAAGCAAAAGCCAGGAGTCTGGGCTTGCACTTGATTAAATCCCAGGATTCTTAAAACACCTAAGGCTGATCAGGTCACTGCTCTCCCCACTTACAGGTGCAGAACTGTGACTATGAAAGCAGATTGTTGACTACAATGCATGTCGCAGGAGGGACTAATACCATGTGTTTATGCAGTAGGTGGAAGGAGAGACATGAACAAGCCACGAGACAACAAAATTAGGAGTAAAACCCACGCTGAGCTTTCTCAGGCCATGGAAACCATTTATACTTTATGCTCCAGTGAAGACTCATGAGTGCTGAACTTTAACAACTCACATAACACATTATCTGTCATGATTCACCTCTAAAATGAGAGTTCCCTACATCAGATGAATCACACAATCGCTTCAAGAATCTAAATTAAGTGAACTAGAACTTGTGCTCGTCAGCACATACTCAACTTTTTTCCATCACTTCAAATCACTCTTAGTGCTAAGGACATTGTGCAACTCCCAGCTCCTTTAGCAAATATATCTCTTTTATGAATTTATTTTCACAACACACCGAAATTAATTCAGCCAGGATGATGTGCTGGTTCTGCAACTGCCAGCTTACAGTTAGATCTCTTGTCATCAAGGTGTCAAAGCTAGTCCTTGGCTCACTGACCCAAATTCAGATCACATTGTATGTGGAACTGTATTTGTTTGTATTTGTTCCCACTGCTCCCATACATCACTGCTGGAAGTAGTAACACCTTCTCTAAATAAAAGTGTGCTGGTTTGAGGCTAATTGGAATGTTTTAATGGAGGAAATTATATTATAGGCTGTAGAAAAGAAAACATGGTGATGTCTGCTGCACTTATAGACTTACTGAGATGTTTAAGAGAAGAACCCAAAACATAGATAAGTTAAAGTTAGTCTCTCTCTGGCGCACAGCGTCTCAGTCTAGCAGCTTCTGGCTTTTCCTCCTCTCTGTTGAGTGACCTCACTAACCACTTTCCTTCTAACCCCCCTGGCCGATCCTCCAAGCTCGCACAAGGCAAACCTTGGGGTAAGATACAGGGGTGGGGAGAAGGTGGAAGGGTGGTTGGGAGCCCCTCCTGGGGTCTCTGATTTCTGGGAGGGGAGGGTCTCTGATTTCTGGGAGGGGAGTTGTGTTGCTGTATTCCCTTTAACTTGTCTATGTCTGTAACTATTCCTGTCTGTTGTGTCTATCTCTGCTTGTCCATTGTGCTGAGCTGTAAATAGAGCTTCAGTCCTTAACTTCCAGCTGGCTGAGTCTAGTCTGGGGGATTTTACAAAGTGTGGGGGTGTGGGTAACTCCCCAACCATCACAAAAAGCTTTAGTCTTTTAGTAATACTAGTGAGATTTAACTATTCCACTGGCAAATTATGGTGTAGTACATAGGAGTTGGAGCATACATTCAGAAGACTTCACATTATTCAGTACTCAAAACTGCACAAGAGCTGGGCCACAATGTCTGCTTTTAATGTGTGCTGGGTTTGTGTCAGCTATTTCCATCATCTTTACACTTATTTGCAAGACAAGGAGGTGTGAAATCTTACTGCACAGTCATCCTTCCTTCTTACAACTACAGAACTACAGTAAGCACAGGCCTGCATGTGTGTGTATGTGCACAGCCAGTTAACACACATCATCCACGTTGAATATGGGAAACTTCTTCTGCTCCTCTGTGTTTCCCAGATTTAGTAGAGCCTAGGTTTGGATTATTTGGATAATTCAGGTCAGTCAGCCCTTTGGATCTCATGATGCCAGACAACGAAGACAAATGTAACTACACTTGATGAATTAGCAAGAGCAGTACCAGAGCTGCCAGCCTCAGACCACAGTGTGTCAGTTTTCCATTGCAAGGCACAGAGGCAGACATTACAGATGGTCCACTTCTGGGCTTTGCTCCTTCATGAGAGACTTTGCCCAGGAGAAGCATGGAAAAGCCAAAGTGTAATTACAGGCCAAGGCAGCAATAGATTAAATTCCTGTCGTTTGGGGTTTCTTTTGTTTGGCTTCTACTTTGCTGATAGCATTCTGACCATACAAAATTGGCTTCACACAAGCCCAGACACAACAAAGTGTTGTACAAAAGCATTGCTCCCAACTTGAAGTGTTTTGGGGCTCAAATTAGTGCCTCTCACTGCAAGCAGGGACCATAGCAGCACCCCTCAAACACAACCAGAGCTACCCCAGGAACAGCACCAGGCTATAGCCTGCATGAGGGTCAGTTCCAGTCAATTCGTTGGCACCTTGCACCTGATCAAACCTACTGACAGCTTACCAAGCAGCAGACTGCAACAGAGCAGGTCACAGAGAAAACAGAAATCAGGTCTTTGCAATTTTGAAGTCAAGGCCAGGGTTGGACCTGAAATGAACTACTTCACACACCCCCAAACACACTCCTGTACTAGCATTAAATCTACCTAAGCTAGTTAAGCAGATGGAAGAGGACACAGCTAGTGTGGAGAGAATTAAATCAGGACAGTGCTTTCCATTCTGCTTAGCTGCATTTCACCCTGTGTTCAAGTTAAACACAGGGAGGCCAGCCTCTTCCTTGGTGCCAAGGAACAGCACCAGAGAACATGGTTCCAAGCTGCACCAGGGGAGGTTCAGGCTGAATGTTAGGAAATATTTCTTCACTGAAAGGCTTCTCAAGCATTGGAATGGTCTGCCCAGGGCAGTGCTGGAGTCACCATCCCTGAAGGTGTTCAAGCAGCCTGTGGACCTGGTGCTTAAGGACATGCTTTAATGTTGGCCCTTCAATGCTGGGCTGGAGGGTTGAACTGGATGATCTTGGAGGTCTCTTCCAAGCAGGTGTATTCTGTGATTCTGTGATTCATCTGGCTACTAATCCTCTGAAGCAAAGGTGGGACAAGCATTCAGTGATCTGCCTTACCATGAACACTTGTCATAGCTGGATGGAGCTGCAAGGTGGACAAGCAAAAAAGGAGAAAGGTGACAGAGACTTTGCTATCCCACCACATGATAGGAAATGTCCCATATAAAGAGACACTAATCCAAGGCATAAGTTTCCCCACTGTCTCATATTCCTGTATTTGTGTTGTGCTTATGGGAAGTAACTGGCAAGAAGCCAGCACAGACATCCACAATCATTAAGGACCTGAGAACTGTTTCCAAAGGCCTGTAGTGATAGGGCAAGCAGCAATGGTTTGAAATTAGATGAGATTTAGATTGGATGTTAGGAACAAGTTCTGCATCATGAGGGTGGTGGAACACTGCAACACGTTGCCCAGGGAGGTAGTTGAGGCCCCATCTCTGGAGATATTCAAGGTCAGGCTCAACAAGGCTCTGAGCAACCTGAACTAGTGGAGGATGTCCCTGCTTACTGCAGAGGGTTGAACCAGATGACCTTGGAGGTCACTTCCAACTCAAACCAATTTCTGTCCTTTGCTGACCATCTTATATTCTGCACCACACCAGGGCAGTTTAGAAAAGCAAAGCTCTACCCTCCTAAAGTACTCCTTTTACTGAAGGACAGTAGAAAAACTCTGCATCAAATTAAGAAGGACTTGGGAGTTCTACCAGTTTTCAGAAGTAAAAAAAAACCAAAAAACAAAACCCATAAAGTAATTGGTTAATATTGTATTATTATACAGTAAATTAAAGCTATATTAAATGACTAAGCTTTTAAATTATTATTCTCTTGAAATAAAAATTATCTTGGACATTCACAAAGCCAAACAGCAAGCTGAAAAGGAATTGTCTATACACAGCATTATGCAGTCTCTTCAGGCAGAAAAAGGGGCCCCTCCTCCCCCAGAAAAGCTTCAGAAGTTACTGGTGTTGTAAATGTGAATCAGTAAACAACACAAAAGACTTCTCATGGTCAACAGGAACAACACTAAAGCATTGCCCACACGTGCTCCTAAGTATAGAGTCTCATGACTGCAAACAGTAGAAGCCAGGACAACCAGCAGCATTGTCACTCAGCTGATGTTTGTTTGCAGAGGATTATCCATGCCTCCAACTTGCCAGCAGTACTATCTCCTGCCAGAACACACCAGCTTCAGTCTCAGCTCGCTCAGTGTTTTAAGGTGGTGGCTCTCAGAGCAGCAAGCTGTGTGCTACGTGCAGGGATGGCAGCAGCATACAGCTTCAAACAATGTGAAGTGTTCCTGGGCAAACAGCAGGTGTTCCATCAGTGCAAAACACAGAGCTGAGGCGTTTGACATCTGCATCAAATGCGACCTGGTGATCTGATTCACCATGAGGCTGGTGAGCCCCAGGACCAGGGTGCTCAGGGAAGTTGTGGGAGGCTCCAAGCCTGCAAGTGTTTCAAGCCAGGTTGGCTGGGGCCTTGAGCAAACTGGTCTAGTGGGAGGTGTCCCTGCCCATGGCAGGGAGACAGGACAGTGTCAAGCACTTTACACAAGTCCAGGTAGATGACATCAGTTGCTCTTCCTTTATCCACTGATGTTGTAACTCCTTCAGAGAAAGCCACCAAGTTCATCAGGCATGATCTGCCCTTGGTGGGGCCATGGTTACCACCAATCACTTTCTTCATTTTCCATATGGCTTACCAGAGCCTTCAGGAGGATCTGCTCCATGATCTTGCCAAGCATGTAGGTCACACTGGCTGGCTTCTAGTTTCCAGGGTCTTCCTTCTTTCCCTCATTGCAGATGGGTGTTATGATTCCCCTTCTCCAGGGACTTCACCAGGCTCCCATGAACTTCCAAATATGATGGACAGTGGCTTGCAAACTTCATTGCCAGTTCCCTCAGGATCTGTGGGTGGATCTCATTTGGCCCCATGGACTTGTACACCTTCAGGTTCTTTAGATGGTCTCTGACCTGATCATCACGTACAGATCTTCCTTTTCCCACTCCCCACCTTTGTTTTCTGGACCTTAAAGGGCAATGCAGCTGGAACCCTTGCAAGTGAAGACTGAGTTGAAGTAGCCATGGAGCACCTCAGCCTTGTCTCTGTCTGTCGTGGCCACAGGGAAAGGAAATCGGTCAGTTGCCGGTCAGTGCCATGGGAAAGCTGGTATCAGGTGCTCCTGACACATTGTGCCAGTTTTTTCAGCTCGGTTCGAACGCCTTAGGCACCTGCTTTCTTTCCTGTCTCTGCGCTTTCTTGTGCTCGGAGCTTGACCCCTGCGCACCGTTTCGGAGCGCTGGCGGCGCGCTCCCGACAGCGGCAGCCTTGGCCGGCGGCGCGAATCCGACCCTATCGAGGCACCAGCGGGGCGCTGCCGGTGCCGGGCAGGCCCGGCTCAGCCCCGGGGCCCGGCGGCGCGGTTGGAGCGCCCCCAGGGCGGGCCGCAGCGCGGGCACCGGGCCGGGCGCAGCTCCGACTCTGGTGGGGGCTGCACACCGCTCGCCCCGGGGAGGAGCGCGGTGCCTGCGCCCCTGTGGGGGCCTCGGGCTGCGGGCGGTGCCGGGACCCTGCTTCTGAGGCGGAGATGGGCGCGAACTGGCCTGCAAGAAGGGGTGCTCAGGTGGAGGAGCTCCTGCAGCGCGGGGCTGAGCTGCAGGTGACAGGCAGATGGCTGCCTAGGAGCAGGGAGGCAGAAACGGAAATAGAGCCGCATCCGAGTGCGCTGCACTCACCCGTTGCTGTGGTCAGACTGTCCCGCCACCATCCCCGGAAAGAGGGGAAGCCAGCAAGGGTGGGGAATCGCGACATAGGAGGGGAAGGACTAGCACGAAGGAGAAACCTCCCTCACAGCCTGAGGTACCTCTGCAGAATCGAGTCATGGCTCTGCAGACAAGAGGGACAAGGAGCCTGCATCTGCTACGTCCTCAGACGTGAGCGAGGCAGACAGACCAGCTCCCAGTTCGGTAACCACTGCAGCCACCAAGAAAAAGCGACGGGTGACAGCAGTGGGTGACTCTCCTGACGGGCTCGAAGGCACCATCTGCCGTCCTGACCCGCAAGCTAGCGAGGTGTCCTGCTTACCATAGACTCCATCGGGGATGGAACAGAGAGGTTGCTAGACGTTGGACATCCTGGTACCTGCTGCTGTTTGAGGTGGGCAGCAGTGACACAGCTGTGAGCGATCTCAAGAACATCAAGAAAGACTACAAGGCACTGGGAGCAGCAGTGAAGGACTTGGGAGCACAGGCTGTCTTTCATCAATCCTCCCAGTTAAGGGGAAGGGGATTGAAAGGTCTGATCCAGCTGGGAAAATCAGTAACTGGTTGAGGGAGTGGTGTTGTGGACAGGACTTTGGCCATCTCGGCCAGAAATCTCATCTTCTGAGGGCTGGTGGGGTGCTGATGGGGAAGAAATCTTTGGCTACAAGCTTTCCAGTCCAGAGAGGAGGGCTTTAAACTAGAGTTGCTGAGGGAAGGGGCACTCAATCCATCCCACATCAAAGCCAATGACACCAGTAGGCACCCTGGGCCTACCTGGAGTTGGACAGCAGGCTGAGAAGAGAGCATCTAAAGAGCAAGATAAGGGAACTCCAGTCAGTAAATCAGCCTCAGTGGAGTCCCAGCTTAAATGGCTCTGCACACTAAGGCAGGGAGCATGGGGAGTAAGCAAGAAGCGCGCATACCTGCAGGGCTGTGATGTCATTGACATCACTGAGACATGGTGGGATGTCTCTCATGACTGGAGCATGGGATTAGATGGTTACAAGCTCTTCAGGAAAGACAGGAGGGGATGTTGCTCTTTGCACTAAGGACTACCTGGCATCCATGGAGCTCCATCATGGATGAAGAGCTGACAAACAGCTTATGGGTAAGGGTTAAAGGGAAAGAGACATCATCGTGGGGGTCTGCTACAGGCTACCTGACCAGGAAGACTGAGTGGATGAAGCCATCTATAAGCAGATAGGAGCAGTTTCGTGTTCACAAGGCCTGCTTCTCACAGGAGATTTCAGCCACCCTGGTACAGAATCATAGAATGGTAAGGTTGGAAGGGACCTCAAGGATCAGCTAGTTCCAACCCCCTGCCATATGCAGGGACACCTCCCACTAGTACAGCTCACTCAAGGCCTCATCCAATCTGGTGTCCTGACCCGCAAGCTAGAGAGGTGTGCTGCTTACCATAGACTCCATCGGGGATGGAACAGATGTATCTGTTGGAAGGGCAACACAGCAAGGCACCAGCAATCTAAAAGGTTCCCAGAGTGCGTCAGTGATTATTTGGTCCTCCATGTGGTAAAGGAACCCACAAGAAAAGCTTCTATGCTGGACCCTGTCCTCTCCAACAGAGAGGCTGGTGAGTGATGTGAAAATTAAGGGCAGCCTTGACTGCAGTTACCATGAAATGATAGCGCTTAAGATCCTCAGGGCATCAGAGAGGCAAAGCAAACTCACTACTCTGGATTTCTAGACAGCAAACTCTATGCTCTTCAGGGATCTGCTTGGTAGAGCGTCATGGGATAAAGCCCTGGAGGGAAGAAGGGCCCTAGGAAGCTGGTCAATATTCAAGGCCCATCTCCTCCAAGGCCAGGAGCAGTGCATCCCAAGGAAGAAAGCAGGCAAGAGTGCCAGGAGGATGATGGATGAACAAGGTGCTCCAAAAGGAGAGTCTATAACCAATGGAAGAATGGGCCACATGGGAAGACTACCAAAAAATTGTCGAAGCAGCCAGGGATCATCTTAGGAAAGCAAAAGAACAGAGAGAATTAAACTTGGCCAGGGACAGAAAGGGGAACAAGAATTTTTTTTTTCCAGGTACATGAGTGACAAACAGAAGACTGGGGGAAATGTGGGCCATGTCCAAAAGGAAAATTGAGACCTTGTCATGACAGATACAGAGAAGGCTGAGGTGCTCCATGACTACTTTGCCTCGGTATTCACTGACAAGGGCTCCAGTTGTACCACCCAAGCTCCAGAAAACAAAGGTGGAGAGTAGGAAAAGGAAGATCCACCCACTGTAAGTGAAGATCAGGTCAGAGACCATCTAAAGAACCTGAAGGTGTACAAGTCCATGGGGCCAAATGAGATCCACCCACAGATCCTGAGGGAACTGGCAATGAAGTTTACAAGGCACTGTCCATCATATTTGGAAGGTCATGGGAGCCTGGTGAAGTCCCTGGAGAAGGGGAAACATAACACCCATCTGCAGTGAGGGAAAGAAGGAAGACCCTGGAAACTAGAAGCCAGCCAGTGTGACCTACATGCTTGGCAAGATCACAGAGCAGATCCTCCTGAAGGCTCTGGTAAGCCATATGGAAAATGAAGAAAGTGATTGGTGGTAACCAACATGGCCCCACCAAGGGCAGATCATGCCTGATGAACTTGGTGGCTTTCTCTGAAGAAGTTACAGCATCGGTGAATAAGAGCAACTGATGTCATCTACCTGGACTTGTGTAAAGTGCTTGACACTGTCCTGCATGACATCCTAGTCACCAAATTGGAATAGCATGGATTTGAGGGGTGGAGCACTGTCTGGGTAAGGAACTGGATGGGTAGTGGTTAACAGCTTAATGTCCAAATGAAGACCAGCAACAAGTGGTGTCCCTCAGGAGTTGGTACTGGGACCAGTGCTGTTTAGCATCTTTGTCAGCAACATGGACACTAGGATTGAGGCACTCTCAGAAGGTTTGTGGATGACACCAAGCTAAGTGGCCCAGTTGACATGCTGGAGGGAAAGATACATCCAGAGAGACTTGAACAGGCTTGAGAGTTGTGCCAAGGCCAACCCCATTAAGTTCGACAAGGCCAGGTGCAAGGCACTACATCTGGATCATGGCAATCCCAAGCACAAACTCAGGCTGGGTAGGGAGTGCCTGGAGACTAGCCTGGAGGATAAGGACTTGGGGGTGTCAGTTGATGAAACACTCAATATGAGCCAGCAGTGGTGGCTGGCAGCCCAGAAGGCAGGTGTGTGCTGGACTGCATCAAAAGAAGTGTGACCAGAAGGATAAGGGAGGGAATTCTGCCTCTCTACTCTGCTCTTGTGAGACCTGATCAGTACTGTGTCCAATTCTGGTGTCCCCGGTATAAGGGGGATGTGGAACTGCTGCAGCAGGTTCAGAGGCTATGACGATGATCAGAGAGCTGCAGGACCTCCCCTAAGGGGACAGGCTTAAGAGTCTGGGGTTTCACCCTGGAGAAGAGAAGGCTCTGGAGAGACATTAGAGCAGCCTCCCAGTACCTGAAAGAGGTGCCCACAAGCTGGGGAGGGACCTTTTCACAAGGGCTTGTAGTGATAGGCTGAGAGCAACAGCTTTGAGCTGGAAGAGGGGAGACTGAGACTGGAGATTAGGAAGAAATTCTTTGAAGTGGTGAGACACTAGAACACATCCAGAGAGGTTGTGGATGCCCCCTCCCTGAAGGTGTTCAAGCCAGGTTGGATGTGGTCTTGATCAGCTTGGTCTAGCGGGAGGTGTCCCTGCCCATGGCAGGGGAGTTGGAACTAGATGATCTTTATGCTCCCTTCCAATCCAACCCACTCTATGACTCTAGGAATGACAGTTGTGAGTGCAGCTGTCTAAATTCATGTCTGTAGTTGGTTTAATTAAATATGTTTTAATTTCAGGGGTTAATTTAACAGTAGATGAGGCATTTTTGAAAAGCCTCAAGGAAAAGGGGAAGGGGATTTGATAAAGTAAAAACTCAGCTCATTAGAAACGAAGACTTGCTAACAAAGAGCCACTACGCAGAAGGAATTCACAAGGACAAGACAGAGATGTTCTCACCAAATAATAGCTGGGCAGGAACCTTGCTTCCTTGATAACAAAGCAAAGTGTCCTAAAAGCTATCCTTAGATAGCATCAAGGCCAAAAACAAGTCGTGAGGTTGTGCAGTTTCCTAAAAACAGTATTAAGCTAAAGTAGACAATGCAAGACTCCTTGGAGACCACCAGATGTGCTGTGCACAGCTAACAGAGATGGCAGAGAGGTAAATATGCTGATTAGTTCTAGGAAATTATAGGAACATGAATGGCTGTTCTGGGAAATCTGGTATGCATGCATGTGTTTGAGGAACAAAATGCTGCTGTCTTGTAAGTGTGCAAGGCTTGAGACATGAGTCTCCTTGTACCCTGTGCTTTCAAGGTTTTCTTATATCCCACTTTTTGGCATCACTTCCAGTGCAGTGCCCACCACAGACCTTTTCCTGGCCCACTGGCAGTGGTTTAGAGACAGCAGTTGAAGGTGAAGACAGAATTCCCAAACTTCTCACTTCCCCTTGCTAATCCATCTGCCAGAAACAGGAGAAACCTCCAGAAAAGGAGGTAGCTGAGGGCCATCAACAGCCACTGAGAGTTCCTGTCTCTAGGCAGGCCTTGTCTCTCCAGATCAATTACAATTTCATGCCTCGATTGCCTGAGCTGCCCTGGGCTGTGAGGGGATGGAGGGGGTGTTCTTGCTAGATTAAAAAGTTTTCTTGGAGTAAATGAAGGTGACCCAACACCAAAGGGCTGATGAGTTCAGTTTATTGGAATCAAGGAGCCTTATAGGAAAGCTTTTGGTCACTTGTGCCTTAAGGACGCTTGGTTGGAAGAAAGGAGAGGGAAATAAGAGAGAGGGAAAGAAGAAAGAAAGATCATCACCACCCTTGGATCCAGCGATGTCTCATGGGACTAGTCCAGGTTCTCCAGTTGTTGGTGTACATCCAGCGAGGGCTTCTGCAGTAGATGCAACACCTGGACTGGAAATACTGCTGTCCCTTTCTACCTTTCAGGTGTGGGGTGGCCTCTCCCATTCACACAGGGAGGCTCTGCTCATCTGCATGAGCCCACTCCAGCGCAATGCCCATCACAGGCCTTTCCATGGTGCAGCTGCAGTATTTTAGAGACATCAGCTCCAGGAAAAGACAGAGTTCCACCTAAGCAGAACTCATCTCTTCCCACTATTAATCCATCTGCCAGGAATAGGTCTGGCCTGTAGCTCCAGAAAGGAGGTCGTTGAGGGCCATTTGAAAGCCATTGAGACTCCCTGTCTCTAGGCAGGCCTGGTCTCTTCTGCCCTTTCTCACCACACATTGCTGGCGACAATAGAAAGCCAGGGTCTCACAGTGGCACAATAAGGTCTCTTTCCTGTGGGCCGTTTGACAGGATCCGTGAACCATTCACCCAAATCTCTCCAAGATGCATCAGTTGTTGCAATCCATGCAGATCAGTTGGCATGAACATACAGATTGAGTCTGGGATTACTGCTCTCTCTCACATCAACCACTTCCAAGAATAACCCATTGGATTAACTCACAACAACCACATTTTTGCTAAACAAAAAAGCCAGGAGCAGAACTATTTCATTTGCTTAAAGTTATCATTTTGGGCTCTTTGAAGAAACTGAATTCTAGGTTGTAAAGGCTCATTGTGAAAATATAGACACACATCCAACGTACAGCCAAAGCAAGATCTTTACCATTGCATTTTGAAAGGCCAAGAGATTATTTTCAATACAGTAGAAAAACCCAGCAGTTCCTGAAGTATATTATTGTAGCCTCACATCACTGGCAATATCTGCAACTCAGCTGCTCTACAAATGACTTCTCTGAAGCAAATCCATCTGAACTCTCTCCACCCTGAGTTAAGCATCTCTACTGGTTTAAAATGGTTTAAATGTTAGGTAACAGAGAAGTATGTACAGAGCTATAAAACCTGTCAGTTATCATACAGCAGTAAGAAAAAAATAAAATCAAATCCCTATTTTCAGCCAATTTTCTGTTTGTTATTGTAGTTATTCATTCTGGGTTGGGGCTGGCAGGGTTTTGGCTTTCTTTTTTTTTTGTGTGTGTGTGTGTGTTTTTAAATCAAGTAGTTACTTGATTTATACATTCATGCATTAATTTTTTTTAATTAATATTTTTGAGTGCAACAATAAGGCAACAGTAAAAAAAAGGTATAGAAATTTTTGCATGTGTGTAAAGGTATTAAGTTTATAAAAGTGCTTCCTAAAAAGACAACCTAACTGCAGTATCAAAATGTTACAGAGTGGGGAGAATAACTTCCACTTCAATAAAGGTTGCTTCACAGAAAAAAACATCAGTCTGATTTGAGGCTTCTTCCCCTTTTTGGTGAAGTTAAAGTCTGGAAAAGAATTGGTATGGCTGCATGGGACAAGCAAGTTAAGAAAATATACTTTAGTCTAAACTTAAATAAGAAGGTCCACACTTTTTTTTGTCAAAACATTAAGCCTCTGTCAAAAATGTATTTTTTTTTTTATATATATATATATATATATAGTACAGGTTTAGAAGACAAGATGCTTACAAGATAAAGAAATAATTTACATGAAAAATATCTTCTGACAAAGCTTTTCAATTCAAATATTGGTTTGTAACATCCAAACATAACATAGGACAAGGAAAGAAACAGTGAATGCAAACAAACAAACAAACATATGTTATATGAACTGCTCTCCAACATAGAAACAAACAAAATACCGGTGTGGGCAGCAGGGTTCATGCTGATGGCTAGCAGGAAAGAACAGTGTGCAATCTATTTGGAAAAAGCTGGGAAGTACAAATTCCAAGCCCAATTACGGGCCACAGAAAGTTCCGTTCTGTCACTGCCAGCCTCTCCTGTCTCCAAAATAAATTCTCAATTAAACCACTCACACCCTAAGTTTACTCATACCTTTGCTTCAGAGATATGAATAACTATATACAAAAAGTAGTTTTATTTCACCATAGGGATAACATTGTACCTCTCTGCCAGTGTCACGTGAAAAAAACCTTCCGTGTCAACCCCATGTGACAGCAGATAGAAATGCAATAAATATGCAATGCTCTTCTTCCAGTCCTTCATCCAAGTACACTCACTCATGCTGCTAGTTTTGTGATCAAAGTGCATAGAATCCAAATAGAAAAGAATTGGGTGGCTTTTAAGGTACCGGTAGATCCCTTGCTTGCAATCCAAATGTATCCAAAACTTTCAGAAGCTCTGTCATGTGTCAATCTTTTTTCTTTTTTTTTTTTTTTTTTTTTTTTTTTTCTCCTCTCTGTGTGTGGCAGGAGCAAAAAGAAAACAAAACTAAAAAAAACCATAACAATAAAGTAAAATCTCTTTCCCTGGTACAATGTCCATTGCCGGCAATGGCTGCACCAAAACCGCCAAGGAGCTCAGTGCTATTGCACAATATCTATGAAGACCTTGAATTCTTCCAAAAGCTTAAAATAATAATAATTAGGAGGAAAAAGGGGAAAAAAAAAAAAAAAAAAAAAAGGAATTATTCTGACATCTCTGGACACCTGCATTAATACTGTATGACTAATAAAAGCACGTCAGTTGCGTGGACTGAACCAGAGATCAACATGCGCCCAGAATGCACACTAGTAAGAATGCAGTCAAAAGGAAGTAGTCTTTATTGCCTTCCAGTCAAAGGTTAAAATTCAAAGACTGAATGATCAAAGTGCTCATTTTCTCAGTAGGACTATCTTCTGCTACGAGGATCACAAAACGGTGCCATCAACATGTGTCATCTTTAAAATAAAAGAAGAACATTTATGGAGAACATATAAAACATTCCAAGGTCCAAAGCAGCAAGGTGCTGTATGCAGCGTAGCTCCTAGCACTGACAGGGGCATGCAGTGGCAACACACTGAGGAGTTCTGGGCTTTTCTTCAGTCATGACTCAGGAGAAGAGAAGAGAATATCAAACACACAGCTTCCAAAACACACATCCGCCCTCAAAACATGTTGGTATTAGCAAACACTCCATTAAAAGGACAGCAGTCTCCACACTCAGAAAGTCACCCATCAGGAAAAGGCAAGACCAAAGGTTTTGCCCCCTGGAAGGTCCACACCAGAGATCAAATCAAGAAACCCTTGTACAAGGCATCTTTACTCTGCCACTTTACTCTGCTCTTGTCAGACCCCACCTGGAGTACTGTGTGCAGTTCTGGAGCCCTCAGCACAGGAAGGACATGGAAGTGTTGGAGTGGGTCCAGAGGAGGGCCACAAAGATGATCAGAGGGCTGGAGCAGCTCTCCTATGAGGACAGGCTGAGAGAGTTGGGGCTGTTCAGCCTGGAGAAGAGGAGGCTTTGAGGGGACCTGATAGTAGCCTTCCAGTATCTGAAGGGGGCCTACAGGAAGGCTGGGGAAGGATTATTTACAAGGTCCTGCAACGACAGGACAAGGGGCGATGGGTTTGAAGTGGCAGAGGGGAGATTTAGACTGGATGTGAGGAGGAAGTTCTTTACAGTAAGGGTGGTGAGGCACTGGAACAGGTTGCCCAGGGAGGTCATGGCTGCTCCCTCCCTGGAGGTGTTCAAGGCCAGATTGGATGAGGCCTTGAGTAACCTGTACTAGTGGGAGGTACTAGTAACCTGTGCTATGGCAAGGGGTTGGAACTAGCTGATCCTTGAGGTCACTTCCAACCTTACCATTCTATGATTCTATGATCTATAGAGATAAGAGTCAACAGTGTGGCCTTCTGCTGCTGTGCCCTTAATCACCTATCTATGTATAATCATTTATCTCTCAAGAGCCAACACAAACCAGAGCTGATAGAATTAGGCAATAATTATAGGTTATGACAATCCTACAATCTTGAACTTGCAAGTAAATGATGTTCACCACTTTCTGGATACTGCAACTGGACAAAACACAGCACAAAGCAGGATGTTCTACGCCACTGAACACTACTATTGAAAGTAACTACTTGTCTGTGCAGGCCCTGCCTTTCCAACCCAGCCTCCTTCCAATCCAGTCTGCATCTGTAAACAGTAACTATGAAGCTTGTTAGCAGAAAGCAAACTTAGTGTCTGGTTATTTGTAATGCACACACTTGGAACCTCACACGACCACAAACTGAAGTTTTGCACAAGGCATTTTGACTGTTTAGGGATTTAGTTTGTAAAATAGCACTGAACAATTCTACATTCTCAGTGCCATCAGTGCTGTGACATCCAGAGTCAGATAACCCACGTTTATTTTCTTCCTCTACTCAACCCTAGTTACATCACATCTGGATGTACAGTTCTGGGCTCCCCAGTTCAAGAGGGACAGGGAACTACTGGAGAGAGTTCAAGAGAGCTATGAGGGTGGTTATGGGACTGCAGCATCTCTTACAAAGAAAGACTGAGAGACCTGGGGCTGTTTAGTTTGGAAAAGAAAAGGCTGAAAGAGGATCTTACAAATGTTTACCAACTGTCTGAAGGGTGGCTGTCACGAGGATGCAGCCAGTCTCTTTTCAGTGATACCCAGTGATAAGATGAGGGGCAATGGATGTAAACTCAATCACAGTAAATTCCATCTTAGCATGAGAACACCCCCCAAACTTCTTTACTGTGAGGTTCTGGAGCCCTGGAGCAGGCTGCCCAGAGAGGTTGTAGAGTCTCCTTCTCTGAAGGTCTTCCAAAACCCACCTGGATGTGTTCCTGTTTGCCCTGCTTTGCAGGGGGTTTGGACTTGATCTCTGGAGACCCCTTCTAACCCCTAGCACTCTAAAATTCTGTGATACTCATTTGATGTTTTGCTTGTTTAACTCAACTTGAATTTTATAAATAAGAAACCCAAGTAGTATCTGCAGACTGTTCTGCTTGGTCAGCTTCAATCAAACAAGGGTAGTACAAATTCCAAGTAGACAGAATGTATTTTAATCTCAAAATAAAGGAAATAAATGGGGATAGTTTCTCTTTAACTAGCAATTGAAAATAAAAACTTCATAAAAACTCTCCCAAAATTACCAATAAAAGAGGAAGAAAAACTAGAAATGGAGAAGCACCAAACACATTGTGTGTGAAAAAGGAAGAGCAAGTGACTACTGAATAATCTGGTGAAGATTAAAATCCAGCCTTGTGGGCAATAGGAGGATTATTCTGGGAGTCTGTTTTTCAGACAACAGCATGTACAATCACAGGATCAACAGTGCTGAGATTCTTAAACACCTCTTAATCCCATCACCCACAGCATTCCTCTAACTGCAGCTGCAGCCACCTTGTTCCAGAAATGATGTGACAGTGTTAGGAGGACCAGTGTTCTGTTCACTGCCATCTAGAAAAGCCCCGTGGGCTCTCATTGAGGACTGGCAAACTCTCCATTTTTCCCTGGGAGAGGTTCCATGGGCTTTTTAGAATCTAAGGGGGAAGGAAGGCTTTGGCATTTGTCTCTCCAGGCATCAACTCCCACTGCCTTAAAATGCCTTGTCTTATTTCACACAGGGGACAGAGCATGTCCTGTGGTGGTGGAGGCAGTGAAAACAGGGGATGCCTTATGATGGAGACGTCAGTGAAAGGAAGTGATTGGGTAACTCCTCCTGCCCTGCTGCAGCAAACAGTGTTATCTGCTCTAACACATCCCTTCCCAAAATACATGGGCTTCCCATAACCACCATTTGTATAGCATTTCCCCAAGGAAAGCCCAGAAAGGCTTAGCCAACAAGACAGAAGAGAAGGAAAGCAAAGACCATCTCCTCCCTCTCCTCTCTTCCCTCTGAAACGGAGTGGAGAGGACAAGCACATGCAGCCCACTCCAGCTCTGGGAAGACAATGACAAACGTTGAGACAGAAGAAACCAACCACATAGTGTAGAGCCAGGTGGAGAGCACCTGGAAAGAACAGCAAACAAACCACAAAAACCCTAAACCAAAACACTTTGATACCAGCACTGCAGCCATTGCAACACTGGAGGTTTTGCTGGGTTTTTTATCACCTCCACACAGAATTTGATTCTTCTACTATTGACTGTGAGTTCTTAAGAGCTTTGAAGTCTCTTAAGGCAGCTGTCCCACACTGGAGATTCTGATTAGCAGTGGAAAGCTATTAAAACAGAGCTGTTCACATCATCTGCTGGCTGTGAAAGCTTTTAAAGTGTTAGCAACACTTTAGACTGAGATTAGGAAGAAATTATTTAGAGTGATGGTGGTGGGACACTGGAACAGGCTTCCCAGGGAGGTTGTGGATGCCTCCTCCCTGCAGACGTTCAAGGACTTGAGCAACCTCTCTACTGGAAGGCGTCCCTGCCCATGTCAGGGAGGTTGGAACTAGATGATCTTTAAGGTCCCCTCTGACCTAAAGCATCTATAAATATACAGCTGTGCTGATTAAGTTTCCAAGAGTTACTGAAAGAGGATACAAAAAAGTAACAATCAAAGTAGAGTACCTTAGGAACAGGATTTTTATAACTTTTCAGAATTTAAAAAAAAAACCCACAGAGTTTAAGGATTTAAACACATTTCTCCTACCTTCCTACACTTTAATTGCCTTCAGCCTGAATAAAAACCAACTTGAGCATTCCTGCTCCCCATTACTTACCATGATACCACCATTTTGTTTTCTTTGGATTCTTGTTACATGTTCTTACATAAAATGAGTTATCTGGAGGTCGCTTCTGCAATAGAAGAGAAGACCTACAAATCATCAAACAATCCTCAGATCATCGCTCAGGAGATATTTCATACACTTAAGAAAGGCTGTCAGGTGAGTGCAGTGAAAATGACTTAACAGGCAGGACTAGGCCTTTGTCATGAAAACCCTCCTAAGGCTCCAGGTATCAACTCTGACTGGAGATATTCCAGTAAGTAAAAATACCAAAGAGCCTAGAAAAGGGGAGAGAGACATCAATGAACAAAACAAACAAAAAAATAAATAAAAAGCCACCACAAAATTGGAACAGCTGCTAAAGACTCTCCAATGGTCACTCTGCACTGCCTTTTGGACAGAATCAATTTACAAAGAACTGTCCAAAACATGAGTGAACTTCAGAGTTCCTACAGTTAGAAGGGTTCTATTCAATCCTTTTCCCCAGTGATGACAGGCAGGCAGGTTAGCATGAAAGCAGTGACAAAGTGCTTCCTGCACTGGTTATGTTGTGCTTCTGTATTAGGATTTTGTCAGCAGGTGAAATGCAGATTGAGTAGTTTTGTCTGTTGTAGAGTCTGAGAAATGAAACCTTCACTTTGCAAACCAGGAAGCTGTTAGATTTTAGTTATGCTACTGTAACAGTGCCATAAAGCCCATACCTTTTCTTTGCAGCTGGAAAGCATGCTAATAATGCTAAGACAAACAGATTGCACTGAGAGAGCTGGGGACCAGTCTTCTGTTAGGATGGATAAACAGATATGACCATTGCTATAAACATGGGGGTGAACAGGAATATTGTCTCCAGTAAACATGACCTAAAAAAAACAAAACAAAACAAAACACCATAATTTTGCATTTATTGTCCACATTTTAAATGATAAATGGATAGTGAAGGTGAAGTTAAATAAATGGTTACATGGAGGGGTTTTTTAATACAAATATTATTACAGTATAGAAAAAAAATGCAAAGGTAACAACATGAAAACATCAAACTAATTTTTCTGTACCTCACAGCCTCAGACTTTCCTGCCCTAAGGAATACAGTTGCCAGGCTAGAACACTGCATTTGAACCATTTCAAAAGCCACAACATCATCTACCATGAAACACAAAACTCACAAGTGAGGAACTGTGTAACCTTGGACAAACAGAAATTCAGTTCTAGACAATTCAGTCAGGTTCCAGCATCAATCCTCTTAATTGTAAAGGACTTGTACATCCCAAGTATGTTCCTATCCAGGAAATATTTTTATCTCCTTATTTCAAATGGAACATGCTTTTATGTGACATGGATTAATATGAAGAACAGCACTTAGAAATGCAGCTTCTATTAAAAAGTCAGAAAAGCAGCTTTGACAACTGCTGCTCTCACATAAAGTTTGTTGTCAAACACAGTTGGCTCAGACCCATAAAAAAGGGGAGTAAAAGTGAGAAGGCTACTTTCTTCTCTCAGGCAAGCAGCAGCAGAACAAGAGGACACAGTCTGAAGCTGTGCGAGGGGAAGTTTAGGCTGGAGGTGAGGAGAAAGTTCTTCACTGAGAGAGTCATTGACTGCTGGAATGGGCTGCCCAGGGAGGTGGTGGAGTCAGCGTCCCTGGAGGTGTTCAAGGCAGGTTTGGACGTGGCACTTGGTGCCATGGTCTGGTCTTGAGGGCTGTGGTAATGGGTTGGACTTGATAAGCTTTGAGGTCTCTTCCAACTTTTGTGATACTGTGATACCTTCCTAGCATCATTACCCTCCTGAGCTCCCTCTCCAACATAACCAGTGTCACTTTCATACAACAGCATGGCAAATCTCTAGCATTAACACTCAGAACCCTCCCAAGTGTTTCCCAAGTTTTGTAGAGAAATGGATGGGTACAAATATGTACACATGTACACAACAAACCCACCTCAGCACTGGCTGAAAGCAAGAAGAAACACCTTTCTCCTACAGGAAACTGAAATGAGAAAGCTTAACCCATTTACCAAATGGCAGAGAGGTTCCTAAAGCAGCAGAAAAACTGGATGCAGAATGATCTTTTTGTAGGCCTTGAAAGGGCTGTTTCTCAAGCATTGAGGAGCTCACCTTCATAATCCATTCTAACCTATGTCTTTCTTTGGTAAGAAGAATTAGGCAGACCAGGACAGTGAAAGTATGCACAGTGTGAGGGACAACACCCATTTAAGGGCAGAAACCAGCCAAGTGATTAAGCAGCACAAGTGTAAACTCTCAATTCACGCTAAGTAAATTTGCAGGAGAGAGAATTACAACCCAGAGGTTTGGGATACAGAATAACATTACTGCACAGCAGCATTTTTAGAATGGAAGTTCCAGTCATCTACAAGAAGCATGTACCCAATACTTCAATTCTTCATTGTTTTCTAAGCTAAGAAGCAGTGGACACATACAGATCAAATTTGATGCTTCGCAATAAATTGCACAGTGCCACACACACAGTTTGGGTAATGAGCACAAACAGCACCTATTTGGAACTAAATCAAAGTATTTACTCTCTTGTGGATCACCTATGAATAGTTCACTGCAAACCTGATGAGGTTTTCTCCTTAAAACCTACGACTGAAAAGTCAGTATCCTCATTTTTATTACAGCACCCAAAATATGTCATGTTTCTGCAATTTGCATAGCTCTGTGCTTCAGTTTCAACAGCTGCGAGAGAAGTGTCAGAGATCCATCTTGGAACTCTGATCTGAAACAGGACACAAACTAAAGCACTTGTGCTTTTCTTCTTCCTTTCCAGAAAAGCAGGGCTGACAGCTGAGTGTGACTCCTACTAGCCCTGTTTTGTAGTGCTGGTCTCAGGTGATGGGTGGACAGAGCTTTTTCTGCAGCCTTGTAGTGTGGCTGCCCCTGCAGCTCTTTACCTTGCCATGCAAGCAACCCAGTATCTCACACTTGGCTGACAACCAGCAGCTTTGCAGGCCCCTCCTAAAGATGTCACCCATCTATGACAATCCCAAACACATTTCTCAGCTGCAGTAACAATAGTAGCAGAGAACATGGAAGAGGTTTAAACACGGGCCAGAAAAAAACGAGTTGGAACTGCTGGAGTGGGTCCAGAGGAGGGCCACAAAGATGATCAGAGGGCTGCAGCAGCTCTCCTATGAGGACAGGCTGAGAAAGTTGGGGCTCTGCGGCCTGGAGAAGAGAAGATTTCCAGGAGATCTTAGAGTAGCCTTCCAGGATCTGAAGGGGGCTACAGGAAGCCTGGGGAGGGACTATTGACAAGGTCTTGTAATGACAGGACAAGGGGCAATGGGTTTGAAGTGGCAGAGGGGAGATTTACACTGGATGTTAGGAGGAAGTTGTTTGCAGTGAGGGTGGTGAGACACTGGCACAGGTTGCCCAGGAAGGTTGTGGCTGCTGCCTGTCTGGAGGTGTTGAAGGCCAGGTTGGAGGAGGCCTTGAGTGAGCTGTGCTAGTGGGAGGTGTCCCTGCCTATGGCAGGGGGTTGGAACTAGATGATCCTTGAGGTCACTTCCAACCTTACCATTCTATATTCTATAAAAGCAGAGGAAATGAAGAAGCACTTTGTTATTTACTTTACTCCTGCACCACAGTAAATGGGACCTTCCCATGTGACCCTCTGTCAGTACCAACCTCAACGCAGCCTCCATTTTACAATGTTCCTGCACATCCTGTGAAAGCGAGCTGGCTGTCACAGCACTACGCTGCAGAGCAAATCTGAAAAGGCATCTGCACAGTGTGTCTAATCAAATTAATTAGTAACTAAACCTCATTAGAATATGTGAGTGGTATTAACAATCAGCATGTGTTGTGCAGCTATGACCTAAAGCTGCTGTTAAAGAAGGAAGAAAGTAGTTACCTGAGGTGAATCAAAAGGATACCGACTACTAAACTTAAATAGAAGTTGAAACTTCTCCCCTTCATAGAGTGTCCCTGGAGCACCTTCCATATCTACAATCCACCTAGGGAAGAGGAGAAATAACTGTTAGTATTGTGGACTGGCAAACTGTAACTGGATTCCTAGAACACAGGACTATCTATCACAGAGCACAGCCACATATTCTGAATTTCCCATCAGTATCAGAACCACCACTAAGCCTCTGTTTGAGAAACCAGCCTGAGTATGAAATGCCAGGCACAGACACAGTACTGCAAATCATACACAGAATTATGGTTGGAGTTCAGCACAGACCCAGCAGCTCACGTGACTAAAGGTAATTCACATGACTGTTAATGTGAGACATCAAAGCCGAAACAAAAGACATGGTTCAAATTTTACTCCTACCAAAAAAACAGGCAGAAAACTGGTACCTGTTCCCTCCCACCTTCTTTCACATTTCCAACAAGGAAATCATCAATGCAGCTTATTACAATAAAATCTGCATACCACCAAGCAGGGATCAAAGTCTTGCACGTTGGTCAGGGCAGTCCCCAGCACAAAATCAGGTTGGGTAGAAACTGGATAGGGAGTAGTGCTGAGAAGGACTTAGAGGTGCTGGGTGATGGAAAACAAAGCAGAGGAGATTGGTGGGAACCAGCAATGGCTGCACCAAGGGCAGATCTTGCCTGACAAATTTAGTGGCTTTTTATGATGAAGTCACAGCGACAGTGGACAAGGGAAGGGCAGCTGATGGCATCTACCTGGACCTGAGTAAGGCATTTGACTCTGTCCCACATGGCATCCTGGGCACCAAAATGGAAAAACAGGGACTGGATGGGTGGAGCACTGCTGGGTAAGGAATTGGCTGGATGGTGGCACCCAGAGAGTGGGGATCAAGGGCACAATGTCCACCTGGAGACCAGTGCCAAGTGGTGTCCCTCAGGGGTCAGTGCTGGCACCAGTGCTGTTTAACATCTTTGTCAGTGCCATGGACAGAGGAATCAGTGCAGCCTCAGCAAGT
>VWZE01005042.1:57195-83947 GCA_013396675.1 Eubucco bourcierii | reverse complement strand
AGAGGGTTGCAGCAGCTCTGCTGTGAGGACAGGCTGAGAGAGTTGGGGCTCTGCAGCCTGGAGAAGAGAAGGTTTCCAGAAGAGTTTAGAGTAGCCTTCCAGGATCTGAAAGGGGTCTACAGGAAGGCTGGGGAGGGACTATTGACAAGGTCTTCCAATGACAGGACAAGGGGCAAGGGGTTTAAAGTGGCAGAGGGGAGATTTAGACTGGGTGTTAGGAGGAAGTTGTTTGCAGTGAGGGTGGTGAGACACTGGCACAGGTTGCCCAGGGAGGTTGTGGCTGCTCCCTCCCTGGAGGTGTTGAAGGCCAGGTTGGAGGAGGCCTTGAGTGAGCTGTGCTAGTGGGAGGTGTCCCTGCCTATGGCAGGGGGTTGGAACTAGATGATCCTTGAGGTCCCTTCCAACCTTACCATTCTATGATTCTATGAGAAGCTCAACAGGAGCCAGCAACATGCACCGGCAGTCCAGAAACCAACCCTGTGCTGGACTGCATCCCCGGCAGTGTGGGCAGCAGCTGGAGGAAGGGGATTCTGCCCCTCCACCGTGCTCTGCTGAGACTTTACCTGGAGGCCTGTGTCCAGCTCTTGAACCCCCAACACAAGGAGGACATGGTAGACTGGGTCCAGAGAAGGCTATGAAGATGATCAGAGGGCTGAAGCACCTCTGCTGTGAAGACAGGCTGAGAGAATTTGGGATTGTTCAGCCTGGAGAAGGTCCTGGGGAGAGCTTAGAGCAGCCTTTCAGTACCTGAATGGGATTAAAGGAGAGCTGGGAAGGGACTTTTGACAAAGGCATGGAGTGACAAGGGGGCAACAGCTTTGAACTTGAAGAAGTTCCATTTACAGGAGACATGAGGAAGAAATTCTTCTCCCATGAGTGTGGTGAGGCATTGGAAAGAGGTTCCCCAGAGAAGGTGTCAAGGCTGCAAGCTGGGAGTACTGAAAGCCAGGACAGATGGGGCCTTGAGCAACCTGGTTTACTAGATGTCCCTGCCCATGTCAGAGGGTTGAAACAGATCATCTGTAAGGTCTCTTCCAACCCAAACCATTCCATGAGTCTATGATAAGGGGTAACAGCAATGCTCCTTTTGCACTTACACTTGTAAAAACCTCAGAAATTACCTGGTATGTAACCTGGCAAGTAACAGAACCAACACTAGAAAAGTTAGTAGTATGAATAGGAAAAGATTAAAAGCAAAACCAATAAAAAGGATTGAGACTGCAATAAGATAACATCAACACATCACATTATTCTTTTCCTCTCCTTCCATTTGAACTAACAGAGAAGTAACTGGCAGGTGGAGTTGGCAGAGGGGTGGGGTTTTTATAGTTGCTGGGTCTAGGTTGGGTTGTTAGGGATCTTTTTTAATCCAGTCACACCAGCTGCTTTGCATGTTCACCACATACAGCAGCACTGCCACCCAACTTCTGGTATTTTGGAGTCCTGTTGTTCATCACTTAATACCATCTTTTGCAACATCACTTCCCCATTTCTGTCCTTCACCCTGCTTTGAGTTTTACACATTTGAGCAACAGAGTAATGAAGATTCAGCAGGAGACTACAAAAATGCTCAGATAAGATTGACATCAGCATCAAGGGAGGCAGCTGAGATCTTTCAGAACAATGTGTTCAGAAATGTCCACACGTCCTCCAGATGGCAGTCCTGAGGATCCTACTCCAAGCCTCTCCATCCTCCTCTCATAAACACTCTATTTAAGCCGTGCTCATGTTTATCTTCTCTTATCCTCTTTTTCCTTTGGAGAAAAGCTGCATCTGTACTGAGCTGCTTCTCTGCTGAACTGGCTGCCACATTCTTCAGCAGGACTGCACCTTCAGCAGTCACATGGCAACAGCTGCACTACTTTTCCAGATTTCAGTTTTGTGATGACTCCCTTGATTGAATTTATCTGCACTTCTGATCACTTCTCCCTCTCTATTTATACCCACGAGGCACCACTACTCTTCAGCTTTATCAGCCCTTGTCATGTAGACCATCCACTCTCTCAAGTGCTTTAGTTTCATTTACTCAGCATAAGATAACTCTGCCTGGACATTGCTCCTTTTATGGTCAAGGAATCACTAGAGCCCATCATTCCTGTCTGCTTTATGGTTTACCCTCCTCAAATTTCTAATCTTTGTGTCTGTGAAGTAGATGATTGCTCAACATTTCAAATGATCCAGTTACATCATAGCATCCAATTATTCTGTTCAACAGCTTTCAAACCCAAGCCAGTACTGCTACATAAATCTTCACTGCAAGTTGATTAATGAACTTGGAACATACTACTTAGCACCAGAAATCTCCACAGAAACAAAGTGTACAATGTCACTTGTAACAGGGAACTGCTTACAGAGCCAGTGAACATTGCAGGTTGGAAGGGACCTTGAAAGAGTGAGTCCAAACCCCTGCCAGAGCAGGGTCACTTAGGGCAGGTCATGCAGAAGGATCCAGGTAGATTTTGAATGTCTCAATAGAAGGAGACTCCACAACCTCTCTGGGCAGCCTGCTGCAGGGCTCTGCCACCCTCACAGGAAAATGGTCTTTCCTCGCGTTCACATGGAACCTCCTCTGTTCCAGTTTGCAACCACTGCCCCTTGTCCTATCACTGTACATCACTGACCAGATCCTGACTCCGTCCTCCCAATGCTGCCCTTCACATCTTTACAAACATGAGTTAAGTCACCAATCTGGCTCCTCTTCTCCAAGGTAAAGATCCTCAGCTCCCTCAGCAGAAGTTCCACTGTTTTCAGCATGTGTGGTTCTGTGCTGGACTCTCTCAAGTTGTTCCTTGAGGTTCTTCTTGAATTAAGGGGCCCAGAACAGGACACAATATTCCAAATGTGGCCTCAGAAGGGGAGAGTAGAGGGGCAGGAGAACCTGTCTTGACCACAGCCCCTCTAATCCAGCCCAGAATGCCATTTGTCTTCTTGACCACAAGGGCACATTGCTGACTCACAGTCATCCTGTTGTCCATGTTCAGCAGGACCCGAAGACCCCCCTCTCCTCTCTGCACTGCTTTCCCTAAGCAGTAACAATTCCAAAATCTAGCATGACAGGAATGGTTTGTTTGCATGCTATTGAATGTATAAACATTGTACAGAGCAGAAGAGAGGAAAAAAAAAAAGTTCTGGGAATAGAGACCCAAGAAAAATGGAAATTCACAAACACAAGAAAAAACGCAAATTTTTTTTCCCTCTCCATGTGCAAACTTCCACTGAATACTTGGAGGGGGTTTTTTCGCAATATTAGAAATATTTTTTTCCCCAGAAAAAAAAAAAAGGTATTTTCCTTCCCAAAGAAAACCCAAAATAAAGGGTAAAGTAATACAAAGTAAGAAACACAACTGTTAACTCAGACGTTGGACTATGCCCCTTTACTCTGCTCTCCTCAGACCCCATCTGGAGTCCTGTGTGCAGTTCTGGAGCCCTCAGCACAGGAAGGACATGGAAATGTTGGAGTGGGTCCAGAAGAGGCCACAAAGATGCTCAGAGGGCTGCAGTAGCTCTGCTGTGAGGACAGGCTGAAAGAGTTGGGGCTCTGCAGCCTGGAGAAGAGAAGGCTTCCAGGAGGCCTGAGAGTAGCCTTCCAGTATCTGAAAGGGGTCTACAGGAAGGCTGGGGAGGGACTATTGACAAGGGCTTGCAATGCCAGGACAAGGGGCAATGGGTTTGAAGTGGCAGAGGGGAGATTTAGACTGGATGTTAGGAGGAAGTTGTTTGCAGTGAGGGTGGTGAGACACTGGCACAGGTTGCCCAGGGAGGTTGTGGCTGCTCCCTCCCTGGAGGTGTTGAAGGCCAGGTTGGAGGAGGCCTTGAGTGACCTGTACTAGTGGGAGTTGTCCCTGCCTGTGGTAGGGAGTTGGAACTCCTTGAGGTCCCTTCCAACCCTACCATTCTATGATTCTATAATTCTATGATTATGATTTGTACTAAGTTCTGTAAAATTCGATGCTAACGTTTTAGTCACACTCATCTGCACAAATTGTCTGAAAACCCAGCATCATTTAAATTCATCAGTGCTTCATTCAGCAGGTACAAAGCACAGGGAAGTCTGATGTGACGTGGTCTGAGTTGCCTCAACCACAGAACTAGAGTCATATTCAGTAATGTTTACGTCTGCTAAGCAGTTTTAATATTTCTCTAGAACATAACTAAGAATTATGTAAAAGAATTAAGTCAGAGTCTAAATCTTTTCAATTTCAGTCAATTAGAAAGTTTAAATTGCTTCCAGGAACAAACCCTAGCCCTGTCAAAAGGAGAGAAGACAGATTATCTAACTATATTTGTCTCTCACAAATCACAGAAAACAACCACAACAGGAAGGAAAGTGCAACAAATACACTAAGATTGTTTTGCTCTTTAAGAAGTTTTCTCCAGTTTAGACAAAGAGGGCAATGGAAGTTCACAGCTAGTAAGTAACTCCATCATATATAATGCAGAAGCTCTAAACCAGCTACTTCATTATTTCAATAAATCTAGAGAGTTTTCATAGGTTGGAAATATTTTATATTGTCTTACTATAAAATAAGAAGCAGTTTTTACCAACTGACACTTTGTTTTCTTAGTAAACATTAAACAAATTCAATTCTTAGTTTTGGAGCGTCCAGCACATAAGACAGGTTGAGTTGGGGTTGTTCAACCTGGAGACAAGGTTCCAGGGAGACCTTAGAGCAGTCTTGTAGCACCTGAAGGGGCTACAGGAGAGCTGGAGAGGGACTTTACACAAGGGCTTGTAGTGACAGGACAAAAGGCAATGGCTTTGAGGTGGGAGAGGGGGGATTTAGACTGGAGGTTAGGAAGAACATTTTACAGTGAGGACGGTGAGAGACTGGAACAGGATGCTCAGGGAACTCACAGATGCCCCCTTTCTGAAGGTGTTCAAAGCCAGGTTGGATGAGGCCTTGAGCAACCTGGTCTAGTGGAAGGTGTCCCTGCCCATGGCAGGGGGGTTGGACTGCATGATGTTTAAGGTCCCTTCCAACCCCAACCATTCTGTGATTATACTCACTAAACAGAACAAGGCTTCCCTCCCTAGACAAAAATCACAACTCAGAGTGTTACTTGGGGTAAGTGATGGAAGGGGCACGCAGAGAGCTTCTCCTTCCTTACGCTTTTCAGCATGACAGCAGAAACAAAGCAGCCTAGGTACTCACTGTGTAATTGAGTTTTCTACGCTCTTTTCGTTTAGCGTCATTCCTGGAGGCGGGTCCTTTTGGAATGCCAATAGCTCTTTTTGTAACCGCTTCTACAAAGAGATTGTACAGAACATGTGAAACCAAGCTCAGCAAGACACAGGCACACTAAAGCACATTTCATCCATTACTGAAAGGTTTTGACCACTCTCACTATATAAAACATTTCTTCTGAACCCTACTGGAGTATCTCACGTTCCAATTCGCGTCTCCTGTCCTTTCTCTTCCCACTGGGGCTCTACTGTCCCCCAAACCTCTCTGTTACACTGCTGTAGGCCTTCCCTTTGTCTCATCTTATTAAGGGTGAAGAAATCCAGGCAGTCTCCCTGTATGTCATGTACACTCCTACCACCTTGGTGGTCATCTGCTGGTGGACACCAATGTCTTTCTTGTATTGGGGCTCCCGAAAGGCAGCACTCCAGATGCAGTCTTGTGTGCCAGAGTGAGTGTGCTGGTTTGAGGCTAATGAGAATATTTTAATAGAGAAGATTACACTACAGGCTGTGAAAGGAAAACATGGTGATGCCTATTTCACCCATAGGCTTGCTGAAAAATTGTTTTGGGAAAAGAACATAAACATAGATAAGACATTCTCTGTCTGTCTTTCTGGGAGAACAGCATCTGGGGCGGTCTAGCAGTTTCTGGTTCCGGCTCCTCTACAGATTAATTTTCACTAACCACTTTTCTTCTAACCCCCCTGGCTGATCCTCCTAATTTACCTTGCAAGTAAAGCAAACCTTGGGGTAAGGTACAGGGGTGGGGAGAAGGTGGAAGTGAGAAGGTGGTGGGAGCCCCTCCTGGGGTCTCCGATTTCTGAGAGGGGAGTTGTGTTTCTGTGTTCCCTTTAACTTGTATATTTCTATAACTATTCCTGTATATAGTGTCTATCTCTGCTTGTACATTGTACTGAGCTGTAAATACAGCTTCATTCCTTAACTTCCAGTTGGCTGAGTTCTAGTCTGGGTCATTTTACAAAGTGTGGGGGGGCGGGGAACTCCGGAACCATCACAGTGAGAGGCAGAATCACTTTCCTCCAGCTGTTGGCTACACGCTTGTACACACAGCCCAATATCTGGCTAAGGATATTCAGAAAATCTGGAAGATACTCTCCACAGAGATTAGGAAGGACTATTTTTTTTAGATTCTCTCTGCCTTAACACAAATAATTTGTGTCATGTTGCATCTCATTAACACACAAAACTAGATTATCAGGAAGCAGAAACCAAAAAAACCCAAAACCACCACCCTCGAGCCTCTTACATGAAGCCCTTGAAGATCAGATTCACACAGTTTGATTATGGAATTATGGTCCTGGCAATTCAGAAAACATCAAAAGGTGAAATGCAACAGCTAGGAATTCATTCCTCTTTGGTGTTTAACTGCTTGTACAAAACAGCTCCAAAGAAGAGTCATTTCCTCAGAGTACTCCTGTCCAAAGCCTACTGCGACATCACACAATAACAGCTTCAAGAGCATTTGGTGATGTCCTTGTCAAACACTGGGACTCTGATACACTAAGCCCACACACGTTCTGTGCAAAAAGGCACACTGCAGCTCAGAATATCTGAAGCTAAACATTTGAAAAGAAACAGTTTCAGAGGGAGAAAGGCTTGCCTCAGATCTAACAGCCATGAACACGTGAAATGAATTTTCAGACACACAACTCTGAGAATTAGCAGCAACATATGTTGATCAAGTCTAATGGATTAACATTTTTCAGGCAATTTGTAGATTCTTATAATCTTTGGACTTGAAGATACCTTGGGGAAGTCACCTCTCCACCTTAATATAAGAATGGATCAAAGATTCTTCAAATATTCTTGTAATCAAAAGCCTTTCACGTTTTCCACATCACCCCATTTCTTGCTTTTATGAAATATTTTCATTCATCTAAGAGATTTAGGCAAGCTGAAAAAATTATGATATTCTTAATGGAAACAAAAGAGAATTATTCTACTTGCTCTAACTTACTTCCTTCCTTCCCCAATCTTTACTAAACTGAACACCGTTTTTCCACGTCAGTGCAGGCTGCGCTCAAGATCCCCTTTGGTAGGTCCACTCAGCTTGGCAGAACCAAGCACCCACTCAGAGTCAGACACCCAGTCAAAACCTGGATCAAAGATCAACCAAAAGATCAAAGAAGTGATCTCTGCGGTTACTAAGAACATAAAATCCATCGATTTATACCACATTTTTCTTCTCTGCTTATTCAAGTGTCATACTAATGTAGGTCCAAAATATAGGCATGGTCAGAACACAGCTACTGCTTCCTTCCCACGAGTTACTGCACAACAAGAATAAGCAATCCTGGTAGCTCAACTCGATTCTGCTTCTGAAATCCATGTTGGTTACTTGTTATCTAGGTACTCACAAGCTAATTCTGTGTTAGGTATCAAAGACCATTTGGCCCAGTGATTTCAAGAAGCCACCCTTTCAGACAGTAATAGAAAAGTAAAAAAAAAAAAAAAATTTATCATCTGGAAATTCACTCAAAGTAATTGTAAAAATTAAAGATAGAATTAAATTTAAATGAGATTCAGTTAATAAAAATTTGTAATCCTAGTGATTGACATAACATCCAGCACCTCAAAGGCCCTGAATTTGTCTTTTTGTTTGGCAGGATTTTGTTGTTAATTTAGGTATTTGAATCTTCTCTTCTTTGCTTTTCTTTTCTACTCCCAGGCTCATCCCAGTCTTCATCTTTTGAGTGATTTATAAATCCTTCTGTAATGCTTTTCAGATCTGCTAATCCCAGACAGTGAATCATGGGTAGTTCTCAGTCTTCTGTGCTTGTCCCTTTCCTGCAGGTGGAGCTTCAGCAGGAATTAATTTTTTTAGTGTTTTGTACACAGTCTTGTCACGCCTCAGTTCATTAACCAGCAGCCACGCTGACTTTTACAAATACTCCTCTATTTTTTCCCTACTGAGAGACCTTGTTACTGTAAATTAGCATTTTCTTCTAGAAACTTGTAGCCTTTCAACATTCTTAATATCCAGGAGTCCTCCTTTATGTACAGAACTCCATGCATATCTAAAGTCAACACCATCATTACTTTTCTTCTTCCATAGATTACCGGTACTTTTTTTTTTTTTTAAGCCACACATTTAAGTTGCTTTCAGCCTTTTAACCGGCTCCTTTAAGCCCAAGCACAACTCAATAGAGCTCCTCACTCCCAGAATAACCTCCAAAGAGATGTTTGCTATTCCTGTAAGTTGTGCTTGCTGGATTGTTCTTTTCATATCTCATTCTATGAGACTATGATTTTAGGTTTAAGCATTCTTTCAGTATGACTTCCAATTAAACAAAAAAAAGGCACTAGATTGGTAAAAACAGTTACTGACTCATGGGAAACAGACCAGCACAGTAAGACTGGATAGCACCACAGTCCTTCGACTAAAAGAACAGCCAGCTGCCGAAGGCAAAGAGGAGTGACAGAACCAGTTGCTTACACAAGTTCTTTTCAAAGAGGTGGAAGTCTCTGAAACCAAGAAGACTTCATTCACTTAACTCCACAAGGATGATTCAAAGATGAAATCAAAGAACACAGCTTCGCACAGATTCAAACATCACTTGCAAAGGGTTTATTCAAGTAGCTGAGACATGATTGACATCACACAATGGCTTGTATTCTGTTGACAAGTCTGTCAAATAGGATTTGTGCAACCCTTTCAGTTTTCCTCCAAGGGCTGTCTGAAGTGTCAAGCTCATAAGACTTCTTAAAGCAGATGAGCAGAAAACACAAAATTAACTGGTGTCAGTAGAGTAAAATTGCTGCTGCCTCCCTAATCAGCTCACAACAACCTCTACCAGTTCAGTCCTGATAGAAGACACTCATTGCCTCTCATGGTTCAAATTCAATACAGCTCTGAAGCCAGGAACTTCCAGCAGTTTTGCAAAAAGACACACTCCTCTTCCTCCAAGCTCTGGAACTGCTATGCTAACATCTCCAATGCTACAACTGCAATCATACTTGTGCTGATTCCTGGTGGAGCATAGGAAGCAGCAGAAGGTGGGGCAGAAGTACATGAAAAGATGCAATATGTGAAAAGGGGAGAGGGTAGCAGCTTAGGACAGAGCAGGAGTTAGAGGTCAGCATCTCCTAAAACCAGATAGTTTGGTTACTGCACTCCACTGATTGATGTTATGTATCCCATAAACACTTGTAAACACACAAAATTATTTCTCTGGTCAGCGCCCTCATCAGTTGCCTCCAAAAACCACAACCCTGTATCCCTAGAGTATACACAATAGTATCATGACCACATTCCCCAAAAGCAGTCTTTTCTGACTCTACCACAAACAAGGCTCACACAGGCAGGAAGGCTTTAACCATCATCTCCTACAACATAACAGTGCAGGCAAAGGTATTTTCCTCCCTCTGCTTCGAAAATTTACCCAGCTCTGGTAAGCTTATGTATATGGTCTGTCTCAATGCCTTTAAAAAGAGTACTATAATATCAGGTGCTTACTTGCAGTTCTGAGCCCCTTGTCAGGACTCCAACAACAGCTTTGCTCCTCCCCTGGAAAAGTAGAACCTAGAGAGTTAAAGTTTAACAAAGCTATAGGCAAACAAAAGCATGTGTGCAGTGCAAAAGCAAGGCACCCTCAGTTACAGGGGTCACTGCCAAGCACCAGGTATGTACACAGAGCTGAGGGCAGCCAGGAAGAGCCAAGGATGTTGCTTCAGTTAACATGTCCCACCTCACAACTGCTACCTTGCCTCTGTTAATCAGCAGTAAATATTAACACCATAAGCCAACCAGGTTCAGCTGTGTGCCTATACTCTTGGCTTATCATCTCCTCAGAGCTGAAAACACAAACTTTATACAGGTAAAACATACAAAGAAAAGCTGTATAGTTTGACAGGACGCACAGAACCCACGATCCCGCGACAGGACGCACAGAACCCACGATCCCGCGACAGGACGCACAGAACCCACGATCCCGCGACAGGACGCACAGAACCCACGATCCCGCGACAGGACGCACAGAACCCACGATCCCGCGACAGGACGCACAGAACCCACGATCCCGCGACAGGACGCACAGAACCCACGATCCCGCGACAGGACGCACAGAACCCACGATCCCGCGACAGGACGCACAGAACCCACGATCCCGCGACAGGACGCACAGAACCCACGATCCCGCGACAGGACGCACAGAACCCACGATCCCGCGACAGGACGCACAGAACCCACGATCCCGCGACAGGACGCACAGAACCCACGATCCCGCGANCCAAGATCCCGCGACAGGACGCACAGAATCCAAGATCCCGCGACAGGACGCACAGAATCCAAGATCCCGCGACAGGACGCACAGAATCCAAGATCCCGCGACAGGACGCACAGAATCCAAGATCCCGCGACAGGACGCACAGAATCCAAGATCCCGCGACAGGACGCACAGAATCCAAGATCCCGCGACAGGACGCACAGAATCCAAGATCCCGCGACAGGACGCACAGAATCCAAGATCCCGCGACAGGACGCACAGAATCCAAGATCCCGCGACAGGACGCACAGAATCCAAGATCCCGCGACAGGACGCACAGAATCCAAGATCCCGCGACAGGACGCACAGAATCCAAGATCCCGCGACAGGACGCACAGAATCCAAGATCCCGCGACAGGACGCACAGAATCCAAGATCCCGCGACAGGACGCACAGAATCCAAGATCCCGCGACAGGACGCACAGAATCCAAGATCCCGCGACAGGACGCACAGAATCCAAGATCCCGCGACAGGACGCACAGAATCCAAGATCCCGCGACAGGACGCACAGAATCCAAGATCCCGCGACAGGACGCACAGAATCCAAGATCCCGCGACAGGACGCACAGAATCCAAGATCCCGCGACAGGACGCACAGAATCCAAGATCCCGCGACAGGACGCACAGAATCCAAGATCCCGCGACAGGACGCACAGAATCTATGATTCTATACAGGTAAAAACGACAAAGAAAAGCAAGCTGAAGCACAATCAATGTGTACATTTAATTGGTTTATCTTTACAGTTCTTCAAAATTCCACTTTTGGGTGTTTCAAGAAATGCTGCAGGAGCTGTGCAGGCTCTTCAATGGGTACACTAACTGATTAGCTACCTTACACAAAGAATTTACCTATGAACAATCCTTAAGACAAACCTGAAAGTCCACTTTAGAGACTTAGAAGGAAAGAGAAAAGCTGATTAAACCAAAGACAAGATATATTAAGGGCAGTGATAAGACTTTGGTAGAAAATGACCAGGGGAAAAGCAATTTTTATCTATCAATAGCATAGAAAACTACCAGTGGAAAATTAACAGCTTCCATTAATTTCTGCTGGAGGAAATGTTCCATCACCACACCTTCTTTTACCACTAAAACAACCCCAGTGATGGGTGATTAAGCTGGAATGTGGTAGCCTTTCCACGTGCAGTGGTAGGGCCTCTAAGAGGCATGCTCAGTTAGGGTGTGTGATGGTGATATGAAGGAATCAAAAGACGGACCAGCAACTTCACAGACTAGGAAGCCTGGGTGTTGGAAACATCTTCACTTGATTTTGTTAGAAATTTTCTATTTCCATGCACTTGAATTCACTTCTCTTTGTTGTAGTGATGTAAGAAAGAAGCAGCCTTGCAAGGACTAGACACTGTGAACTCAAATCTTAGTTTGGCTTGGAGATCAAAGAGGAATTAAAAATTGCTCATAAATATTTGTACGTTCAGGGTTGTTTGGTCTGTTGAAGAGAAGGTTGAGGGCAGACCTCACCACTCCCTACAACTACCTGAAGGGAGGTTGCAGTGATGAGTGGGCAGCCTATTCTGCTTGATTTCCAACCAGAGGAAATGGTTTTAAGCTGTGCCAGGAGACATTCAGGCTGGGTGTTCAGAAATATTTCTGCACTGAAAGGGTTCTCAAATATTGAAATGATCTACTCAGGGCAGTGGTAGAGTCACCATCCCTGTAGGTGTTTAAGTGTCATGTGGACCTGATGCTTAGGGACATGGTTTAGTACTGGGTCAAAGGTTGGACTGGATGATCTTGAAGGTCTCTTCCAACCAAATAAGCTCTGTGATTCAGTGCAGTTAAAAATTAATCCCACAGGGGCTCTTGTATCTTATGCTAGTAAAGTCACTGCACTCTAGTGAGACCCAACAATATTTCTTAAGTAACAGTGAAGCTGGTGAAGAATAGGTCTTGGATGAAGCAGGTAAGAAAACTAAGGTTGTTTCATCTGGAGAAGATGATGCTAAGGAAGGGACACCCTAGGTCTCTACAACTCCCTGAAAGGAGACTGGAGTCAGGTGGGGCTTGATCTCTTCTCCCAGGTAAGAAGTGATAGGAGGAAATGATCTTGAGTTGCTCCAGAGGAGGTTTAGGTTGGACATGAATAGAAACTTCTTCATTGAGAGAGTTCTCAATCACTTTAGGAGGCTTCCCAGGAAGGCAGCTGAATTCCACCTCTGGAGGTGTTTCAAAGAGGCAGAAATGTGGTGCTGAGGGACATGGCATGAGCACCAGCCTTGGTAGAGTTGGAGAATGGTTGGACTGGATGACATGAAAGGGCTTTTCTAAACAAAGTGATTCTGCAACTCTTCCAACAATTCTCTTCTCCATCCAAAGATGCAAACATACCCAGCAAACTTTGTTACCACAAAAGCACTGTCACTACTATGATAAAGTTCTGGGGAAAACAAATAAATAAATTAAAATCTACATTTCACTCGTGATCTACAAGCTCATTCAAGTTACAAAATGTTTCACAAACTCCACCTTTCATGCAGCAGTGCTCCCTCACTGAATTGAGGCAAAGAACCTTCTTCCAGAACAGGGGGGAAGTTGTTCACAGGCTGCAGCAACAGTGGTTGTGAAAAAGCCACCATGTTGATTCATCAGCAAAGCTGCAGCCCAACCTACTACCCTCAGAGAGTATGACCAGTAACGACTCTATTTTCAGTATTCTGCTTCTTTCATTCACACATTTCTTACTGAAAAAGATCTCAAACCCAGAACATGATGTTCTAAATGCTGAGTAGATGATCCTGCTTTCCAACACAAAACTCCTCTACAGAAGCAAACCAAACTTTTTTAACAGCATAAGCACTGCTGGAGCTAACTGCATGTTACTTTTAATTAGAAACCTGACTTTAAATTAAAAAAAAAATTAAAAAAAAAACCAAAACAGACAGGACAGAAACAAGGTGAAGATTAAAAACTGTGATCTGTAAGAAAAATTAGCTCCTTAATTACTAAGATGGATGGTAGCAATCTAAAGATGACAGTTACTACAAATTAAAAATCCTNCCCCCCCCCAGAGCATATCCCACATTCCAGGTGAAACCATTTGGCCCAAATTGAGAAGGCATCCAGATGCTTGATTATCACAATCCTGGCTGAATTTTCTCTAACTGAAGTTCTTCTGGGAAGTTTAAATCAAAGCCCAGGGAAGGAAAGGAAGAGAATTGTCTGGAGATGCCCAATTAAGGCTTTAATAGCAATGCACATAATAAGCAGCTTCACAAAATACCCTGCCCATAAAAACTAATGCCAGGATTTTCATCTGAAGAATTGTTTTTCAGTTTGATCTATTTTTGGACAAATATCAGGTTTTCAATCTGCACTGAGAACACAGAAGCAGATTAGTCTCCTCCTCCTCATTTCTAATAAAACATGTTAACATCTGGCAACCCAGTTCTCATGTTATTTTCCCAGACCAATCCATACCTCAGGCATTTTGCACACTTCTTTTTCAAGTAATCAAAGGGCAATGTATGAATCTTTTCACAGACTACTTGCAGTAAGTTTCCACCACTGATCATTTGTTCTTCTGAGCATTTAAAGACTTCATTAGGTTATGGATTGGGGTATAGGAGAAAAGGGCTGTTGATTTCTCAGCTCAGTAACAGAATTATCCTCATATACTCCAAGATATTCTGAAATATTTGAGTGGAAGGTCAAAGCAAGAGTTGTCTTCTGAAGGGAGTAACATGCTTGAATCAAACTCTCTGAGAAATGAGATCAACCTGAAATATGATTAAAAATATGATTAAAAATAAATCAGTAACTACAACTCACAAAACACTCTGTACTCCACAGTCTGAAAAGCTTGCTGCCAAACAATCAACTCTTTTACAACTAACTTGTCATTTTAAAGCAAATTAAATCTACTAATGAATAAAAAACTGACAGTCATCTGTTTCACAACTTGAGTCTTCAAGTGTACCAACACCCAGCACAAGCCTCAGGGCACTGAAACATTAAATCATTTTATCTTTCAAGGAAGAGTCTAGTGCTATTTGGACTGCTGCCTTTAAAGAATTTAATCTAAGACAACTGCAGACACAAGAAGGGCATCCACATAGCCACCTGAGGGTAATTCCTGCTGAGGGGATTTCTCATTGTTATAAAACCCATTCCAAAGTTGAAAGCCAAGACAAAATGCTGTATAACAATAAGCCTTTTGGAAAGTCTTAGAATTATAAGGGACAAAATGTTAGAAGTAGCAAACTGTAACAAGATCTAAACACTCATCAAATCCCTAAATGTAATGCAGAGAGAATTTCTAATTTAGGAAACCTCAACTCATTGTTTTGTTGTCCCTTGTGGTTATCAATTTTTCATGAAGAAAAAATAAACAAACCTCTCTCAACAAGCTGTATCAAATTCTATGAAGCATTTAATTCCAGGACACTTGTAGTTATTGGACACACTCTGCTAAACTGTGATCAAGATTTACTGACATATATATGGGATTTTCTTCTTGAGGTTGATCCAGATGTATTTTTAATTAAGCTAGATTGAAAAAAAAAAAAAACAAACCCCCAACTTTTTTTTTTTTTTAATCACCTAAGACCAACAGCTAGGTTTTAATGCAGTGTGTGAAGGGATCATTTTCTCTATCAAATCATTAATTATCAAACAAAGCACCTTGCAGTTCTTGCTCTACCACCACTAACTTCTGTCCTTTCTTTCCTAACACATGGATGTTGTTCCCCAGAAGGCACAAAGGCTTCCCTCCAGTCTGTCCCTATCACAGACTGATACCTGCTTTTCATTCCAGTGATTAAGGTCACCTCAGAGGAAAAACAAACAAAACCAAAAGAAATCTGGCACAGATTCCAGAGCACCTTTGGAAAGCCCTCACCTGTCCAAAGCAGGCAGAAGACAAGTTACCCAACCTTCATTCGATCATAAAAAGTTGCTTACCAGCTCTTGGAATTTTAAAACACTTAACCCATTTACTCTCTTTTCTTTTATCAAGTTAAAAATAAAGTTGTAACAGGTTTCACTGATCAGGTACCTTTGCAACTTCCTCCCTTCCAAAGGCAAAAATCCAACCTCACGCTGACAGTTCTGCCACAGTTCTCTGCTATTTCAAAAGCACACAAGATGCACAAAAATTTTGACTTCATGTTGAGCAAAAAAGACTTTCAGCACCCTTTTCCCCTCCATCCCAGTGGAAGCTTTAGCCTGTGGACTGTTTGAAATCTGTAACCAAGGTTGTGTGAGGCACAATCATTAAATCATGTCTCTCACAAAGCCTTGGTTACAGCTTTCACACAGGCACCCAAGGACAGCCATAAGCACGGGTAGGTTCAGTGGAAGTTGTGCCTTCTCATCCATATTAACAGGGTGGTTTAGTCACACAGTCAGGCAGGACTCACCAGCACAGCCTGTACCTGTGTAACATGCAGTGAAGAGCCTTTGGTCTAAAAGTCTGGGCTTGGAGAATTCAAGCACACAATTAAAGTGCTTGATCACTGAATTCTGCACATTACTTGAGTTAAGGTGCTTTGGTTTATTAATTAAAAAGTCCCAGAGCTTTCCAAGGGAGCAGCTTAATCAGACAACACTTGCCAGCTTTTGCCAATTCTTTATTTTCTCTTTTCACCTTCTTAGAGCTTCCATAGCTAAGCCTGGAAGTACAAGACATTATCAAACTCCAAGCAAAAAATATTTACAGTCAGCTGGAGCAACTATTCCTTAAGTACCCACTTGCTTTTGTTTTCCTCACTTAAGTTACACACCTTCTTGTGAGATATCAATGTTCCATGTGATGGGCTGAAAGCATCCAAAGTTCTCTATGTTTTAGCTATGCAGTTGATCTACTTGGAAGGAAGATCTCAGGGACACTGGTTACAGTAAACTTGTCTAGTACTGCTTTCTTTTTTGAAAATGAACGCTTCCATTTCAGCCCAAAAACTGTGCCCAAAGCTCCATTTACACAGGCAGACAGCAAAATAAGCAAGTGAGTGGGTCTCTTCAGAGCGTAAAGCTGTAACTTTGACTTTATTCTTCTTTACTGACTTCAAGGTTATACATTTTAAACATCCCTTGACATTCAACTCACTTTAAAATATTATTTAAAAAACTGTCAAGATTAAACTACCTCTTGTTGGTAAAGTAACTCTAAATTCTGCATTTCTCTTGTTTGGCTATATCCCTAAGCTAACACAGTACCTAGCAGTACTGACTGATAACTGAAGCGGACCTGAGGGACTAAGGATTTGAGCTGGAAGAGAGCAGATTTAGACTGGAGACAAGGAAGAAATTTGTTACACTGAGGATGATGAGACACTGGAACAGGCTGCCTAGGGAAGCTGCGGATGCCGGTTCCCTGAAGGTGTTTAAGCTCACGTTGGATGAGCTTGAGCAACCTGATCTAGTGGAGGGGGGGGCAGGAGGTGGCAGGGGGGTTGGAATTGGATGACCTTCAAAGTCTCTTCCAATCCAAACCATTCTACAATGACTAACAGCTTCTTAGCAAAGAGGAAAAACATTTTTTACTTTTCACTCACCCTGGTCTCAATTGTGGTACTTGCATTTTTCAGTTTAACTTAATCACTTAATGACTGACAATTTTAGCTTCATCAGCATTTCACCAATGGACCACTAAATCCTTGTTACTAACTGTTAATACTTTCTTATCCCACAATTGCTTGTTAGAGTTACAGTAACCACTCAAACGGTGTCTGGCACTGTGACATTATTCATAGAGTCATAGAACGGGTTGGATTGGAAGGGACTATAAAGATCATCTGGTTCCAACCCCTTTCCACTAGACTAGGTTGCTCAAGGCCTCATCCAGCTTGGCCTTGAACACCTCCAGGCAAAAGGCATCACAACCTCTCTGGGAAACCTGTTTAAGTGTCTCACTATCCTAACTGTAAAGAATTTCTTCCTAAACTCTAGTTTAGATCTTCCCTCTTCTAGCTCAAAACTACTACCCCTCATCCTGCCACTACAAGTCCCTTCCCAGCTCTTCTGTAGCCCCTTCAGGTACTGGAAGGTTGCTCTAAGGTCTTCCCAAAGAGTACAGAATATGTGTGCATTACCACTGAAGTTCCAGCTGACTAAGAGCCTTCCTTACTCAAGGTTAGGTTAGTTAGGGCTTTTTTTCCCCCTCAAGATATATTAAAGCTAGTTTAGAACTTTGTCCTCAACAAAGCTGTCAGAAAATGATTCCCAAACTATTAAATAAAAATGCTGCCATTATTAAAGAAAGATTAAGCAATTATTCTGAGAACAGTTGGAATCCATAACTTCCACTAAAAGCAGAGAAGCAGGTAAAGAATAGAATCATTATGTTCAGCCGTAAGTGCATTGAATTCTTCTTGAGGTTTCAGTAGCCTTTCTTCCATCCCCTACACCACCAGCTGAAAACACAGAGATGAAACTTGTGGGAAGCTTTTCTGCTGCTACTGGCTTCTGTTTCGTGATCAAAGTTCCTGTGATCTCACTGTAACATGAATTCTGTGTTGTTGCCTAGCACCATTATTTTATAAAGGTCTGTTCAGACATGTATTTGGAAAAAAAAACAAACGCTCTACCCCAGTGATGAAACAAGATTTTCCAAAGAGCACTGTATCTTGATGTGTGCAGGTAGTTTGATGGCAGCTCACCAACAGGTTGTATTCAAGGGGGGGTGGGGGGGTGGGGGGGGTGGGAAATAAAATGCTGATAACATAACCACAGGTGGAGGCTGATGTTCCACGCTCCCTAAAGCTGTCTGAGTCAGTAATTACATTAGCTCTATATTTAATCAGATGTAAATATGCTGTCATAGAATCATTTAGGCTGGAAAACATCTTTAAGGTCATCAAGTCTGACCGGGGGAGTTACAAACTGGATATTAGGAGGAAGTTCTTCACAGAGTGATTGGCATTGGAATGGGTTGCCCGGGGAGGTGGTGGAGTTGCCGTCCCTGGAGGTGTTCAAAAAAAGCCTGGATGAGGCACTTAGTGCCATGGTCTAACTGATTGGATAGGGTTGTGTGATAGGTTGGACCTGATGGCTTGGAGGTCTCTTCCAACCCGGTTGATTCTATGATTATCTACCTCTGCAAAGTCCGCATCTAAACCATGCCCCTTGGCCTCACATCTACACAGCTTTTAAATATCTTCAGGGACGATGATTCAACCACTGTCCTGGACAGCCTGTTCCAGGGCTTAACCACTATACATATATATAATTTGCTTAAAAGTTATGCAAACCAGATTCAAACCAATCCAGCAGTAGCAAATCAGCTGCCCCTTTGGACAACACCATGGTTAGAAAACAAAACATAGGATCTCTCCAACATCGGCTTTTATTATTTTAGAAGAAAAGGTACCATTAAAGAACAGCCACACAGACAAAGATCTGCACCTAAAGGCTCAAACTCCCGGGTTTTACAAGTTAGCACACATCAAATGAACCACAGCAGCTCCCCACATTAATGTTCAGTGCCACTAGCAAAAGGAGGGGATTTATTACAGCTTCCAATACTTCCTTGTATGGTGTCTCTGAAAGAAGCAAGCACCACAACCAGACAAGTAGCAGAATTAGGAAGGGGATGCTGTCCCTCTGCTCTGCTGAGACCCCACCTGGAGTCCTGTGTCCAACTCTGGAGCCCACAACACAAGAAGGACATGGAACTGTTAGAACAGATCCAGAGGCCATCAAGATTATCAGGGAGCTGAAGCACCTTTGTTATAGGGACAAGATCTGAGAGTTGAGGTTATTCAGTCTGGAGAAGAAAAGGCTGTAGGGGCACCTTAGAGCAGCCTTCCAGCATCTCATGAGGGCTATATGAGAGCTGGAGAGGTACTTTTCACAAAGGAGTGACAGCTTCAAACTGAAAGGAGCTGCATTTAGATGAGACATTAGGAAGACATTCTTCCCCATGAGGGTGGTGAGGCACTGGAACAGATTGCCCAAAGAAACTTCAGAGGCTCCAGGCCTGGAAGTGTACAAAGACAGGTTGGATGGGACTTTGAGCATCACACATTGCTGTATAAAGTTAGAAGTAACTAAAACTTATTGAGCATATCAATCTATCATTCTTAACAGAACTATCATCAATGCTACCGCAATGGTAGGGTGACAGAGCAGTGGTTACCTGGAGGCTGCACTGGATGCACAACATTTCAGTTAAACTTTGGGTATTTAACGACACAGCAGATAAAAAGTAGGGAAAGGACATCTCCTTTTTATGCCAGGCAACTTTACATGCTAAATGCTAGCACTAACAGGAACAAAGCAAATTACCCTTACACAAACAATACTTTCCTTTGTAAAATGTTTCTCGAACTGAACATTTAAATGTGAATTAATAGAAGGATTGAGAGCCTTGAAACCTTACTCAGTTGGGAAGGTGTCCACTACTCAGAAACTTGCTAATTTTGCAGTTTACTCACTTTTTCACTTATGCTTCCTGTTTATTTGTAAATAAAGTTCCAGAAAATTCCTTTTCCAATTTGCTAAATTACACTGCTAAGTTAGTAGTTCACTAAATTCAGGTAAGTCACCAAAACATTATACACCCAGCAACACACAGACAGAAAACCTCCAGAAATTTCCTTGAATGTCTCAAGGGATAATAAAATCTCATTAAAAAAAAAAAAACCAACAACAACAAAAAACCCCAAAAAAACAACAAACAGACGTTTACTTTTACAACTAGTATTTCTAAAATGCAAACAATTACAACATTAGACTTACTCATATTTTAAAGGAAGCAACTACCATCCTCCACTAAACTCATCTTTTAGGAAATATTTGTCCTAAACAACCTCATTTAATTTGTAATCATTGTTTCCCTTTCACAGGCGGAGCAATAGGCATGAGGGCGAGGCAAGCTGCCCAAGGTCAGGTACTGGGCCAGAGAGCAACACAGCACAGGCCTCCCAAGTCCCACAGACTCTTTCCACTTACCCTCCGGTTTTCACACAATTTCATAAAAATACTACTTAACTCTTGCTTCTGCGCTGCAGTTATGCACATGAAATTCTGGATGTTAAAAAGAGCAGCATTACAAAAAGGCATTTGCCAGACAGGGCTGATAAAATGAGCACAGATCACACTGTGTGGCAGCTAAATGAAGAACATCCTGTACAGCATGGTCGACTTCTTGATCCCATTCCATTTCAGTAACTCAGAAAGGCACACCATGGGGTTTTTTTTTTATGACTCTCAACTCCATCAGCAGGATTTTTACCCCGTATAGCTGTGCTAAATCCGGACAATGAAAGTAACTTCATTCACTTAAGTACACTTCTTCTGGGCTGCTTTATTACTAGGGACAAAGATACGCACTATACTGGACCAAAATAAAAGCAAAAAAGAAGCAGCAGCAAACAGAGATCATCCAGATCTAAAAGCAGAATGGAAAACTGCAGAAACTGAAAGCAAAGCAGACCAGTTAGGGGTGAAATCAGGCAAGACTGGGGCTACAATGCCACAAAACCTTTTCTCCTGCCCTAGTCACAACGAACCCCCCCACCCACCGGGTGCAGCACAGTGAAAGTGATCCACTCTGCCACAGCAATTTCTGCAGCTACTAGTCAAGAACTCCTTGAGAGAAGGTACGAATAAATAATTCAGCTGGAAATACCTGTCAAGCAGCAGGATGTTTCATGCTACTGCACCTACACCAACCTCATCTAGCCGAGTAAAACCTGACGGTACCTGTCCACAAGACCAAAACCGCAGCGCAGCCTCATTTGATGGAAGAGGACCCACAGGCAACACGGGCACACGCCTTGAGGCTCAACTTGTCTGTGCCAGCCCCGTGTCCGAGAAATGCAGTGCCGGAACCCCGAAAGCCACTGGCAAGACACGACTCCTGGGCTTCGCGTTATCAGAGCGGAGGTCTCCCTGACCCCCACCGGAGAAGAGGGACGAGCCCGCCGCCTCCCAACGCCGCCAGCCAAGCAGTGGGCCCTTCAGATCACGCCAGGTGGAAGAGGACAAGGACTCCTTCGCCCTCCCTTCACCTGCCCAGGGCAAGGAGCTATCGTCGCGAAACCTCAGCCCGGGAAAACTCGCCCCCCGGGCGCCTCCTGCCACCCTCCTCCTCCCGCGACCGCCCTCACCGGCAGCTCCCTCCTCCCTCCACCGCCGCAGCCGGGGCCCGGCCTCGCCCCTCACAGCCTGGCCCCGCGAACCTCAGCTCCGGCCTGGCGGAAGGCAGTCGTCCCCCCGTCCGTGACCCCCAACTCCGGGGCACCGCTGCGGTGCTGCAGACCCCCTCCCGCACCCCTCAAAGCCGACATGCACTCGACTCCCCTAGCCGCTGCCCCGAAGGTTGCTCTGCCCGCACCCCACGGCCCGGTTAGCGGCTCCGGGCCCCCCGCCGCCGCTCGGCCCCAGCGCCGGCTCCTCCCGCACCGCTCGGCAGGAGTGCACCGAGCACCATGCCCAGAGTGACGGCTCCGCCCGGCTCCGGGCCCCCCCGGCGCTGCCCCGGCACAGCCGCAGGCTCCTCACCTGCATAGACGCCATGATGGATCCTCCCCCTCCCCCTCCCCTCCGCGCCAGCGGCCCGGGCACACAGGAACGCAGCGACGCCGGTCCGGCCCCTGCCGGCCTCGTGTGCCGCCGGCTGGGCATGCGCGGAGTGAGGACGGCTGGGGAGCGGCTCGGCCTTGGGCTGCCGCTTCTGCTGCTTTGCCTCGCGCGTCGAGGTCCTGAGGCGGGCGAGAGTGGCGGCAGGAGCGCGGCTCGCTCTGGCCGTAACCACCGCTGCGATGGGAGGGAGAGAAGGAGAGGTGCCCTTCCCACCCGCCTTCCTCTCTGCTTCAGGAGGGGCTCGGATCTGCGTCCTCTAAGGGATTTAGTTACTGTGAGTTGCGCTCTGCTGCGGCGTTCCCTGGGCTCCCCTCACGGTCGCAGTGTCCTGCCGGGAAGGTCGGATGAGGGCTCGCAGCCGGCCGGTCGCTGCCGGAGCAGGCCTGCCGCAGCTTGCCCAAACGGCTCTCTGGCCCGGGAGAGTGTTCTGGCTGTGCCCCTGCCCTGCCACACACCTTCACGACTCTACGAGGGTGGGCTGGTGGTGCACATGCCCAAGTTAGCACAGGAATATTTTAAGTAACAGCATTTGGGACTCTTATGTTTTCCTTTCCCGAGCAGGAATGGCCTCTGTCCTCTGCACCACCTGACACCGTGGTCACTGTGTAGATGGAAACAAAAGCACAGTTCACTAGAAGCAGTTGGCATGCCACCCGTAAATGAAGCGACTTGCAGAAACGTTTCCCATGGAACAGCTACTTGCTGCATTTCCAGATGCAGCCATTGCGATGGCATTTAGCAGAACCGAAAGCTGAGAAGTTTGATGTCTGAGTCTGCGTAATTACTACTAAGTCATTAAAACATATATGAAGCAAAACAGATCTCTCCAGCAATCTCACTAGAATCTCCAAGAGAAAAAAGAATGACCATATTCAGACCAGAGCTCCACATAGGCTGCTAGCCACCACTCAAGGGGCCCAAGTGAAATACACAGAATGAGGTTGCAGAAGGGAGAAGGCATATGTGTTAACTTCTCCCTGTTCCCTTCTCCACCCAGTCTTCAAGAATCAGTGCAGATATTTCTTAAACCAGAGGTAGTCTCATATATTCAGTAGCACAAGGCCCTTTCCTCCTGGAGGTTTACCTGGCCACTTCTCAAACTTCATAACTTGCAGAAGAGGTCTTGTGAGGATTGGCTGCTGCGTTTCAGGAAGCTCACATTGCGGAGAGCTCCCTGCTCCCAGCGAGATGCAGGGCGCAAGATACAGTGGGCACTGGCAACAAGTTCTTGCCCAGCACAGTGGCCACTACAGGTGTGCCCCCCTGCAGTAACCACCACACCTTCCTAGCCACCTTTGCAATCCATAGAATCATAGAATGGTAAGGTTGGAAGGGACCTCAAGGATCAGCTAGTTCCAACCCCCTACCATAGGCAGGCATACCTCTTACTAGCACAGATTACTCAAGGCCTCCTCCAACCTGGCCTTCAACACCTCCAGGGAGGGAGCAGCCACAACCTCCCTGGGCAACCTGTGCCAGTGCCTCACCACCCTCACTGCAAACAACTTCCTCCTAACATCCAGTCTAAATCTTCCCTCTGCCAGTCTAAACCCATTGCCCCTTGTCCTGGCATTGCAAGACCTTGTCAATAGTCCCTCCCCAGGCTTCCTGTAGCCCCTTTCAGATACTGGAAGGCTGTTATAAGGTCTTCTCAAAGCCTTCTCTTCTCCAGGCTTCAGAGCCCCAACTCTCTCAGATGCACTGCTGTTAGCTGTAGGACGTTTAACAAGGCCAAGTGCTGGCTGCTGCACTTGGGTCAGCACAAGTCCAGGAGAAAACAATCTGGAGGTGCTGGGTGGCCAAGAAAGCTACCAGTGTCCTGGCCTGGACCAGGAATAGTGTGACCAGAGTAGGGTAGTGATTGTTTCCCATGCCTTGCGTGCTGGGTTTGATTTTGGGGCTCTCACTACAACAACATGAAGGTACTGGAGCTTGTGCAGAGAAGGGCAAGGAAATTAGTGAAGGATTTTTGAGAACAGGGCTGGCTGCTGAGGAGCAGCTGAGGGAACTGGGGTTGTTTAGCCTGGAGAAGAGGAGGCTGAGTGAGGGGAGACCTCCTTGCTCTCTACAACTTCCTGAAAGGAGGCTGCAGTGACAATTTGTCTCTTCTCCCTAGTATCAGGTGGTGGAATGAGAGGAAATATCCTGAAATTGTGCCAGGGAATGTTTAAGTTGGAGATTAGGAAAAATTTCTGTGCTGCAAGAGTGGTCAGGAATTGAAACAGGCTGCCCAGGAAGGTGGTGGAGTCACTGTCTCTGGAGATGTTCAAGAAATGTGTGGGCATGGCACTTTGGGACATGGTTTGGTGCCTATGGTGGCCTCAGGTTGTTGTTTGGACTGGATGATCTTAGAGCTCTTTTTCCATCTGAAACAATTCCGTGACTGTATAACTTAGTGAACAATTATTCTCAGCTCATATTTACCTTTGATCTGCTGCTCCATTTTAGACCTCAAGAAGAGTTGTAGAATCTGAGAGCCTGCCTGCTTTCTCTAAACATATCTACCGTGCTGCAAGATGCTGCTGCTGCTACCTTCGGGGTGTTTTAGTGTATCCTTAACTTTGAAAACAACAAACAGGAGAACAAAAACCCAGCACAACACAGCAGCAGCAGCATTGCTGATGTTAAAGGGAGCACACCTACTTCTGAGGCCTTGAGTAACCTGTACTAGTGGGAGGTGTCCCTGCCTATGGCAGGGGGTTGGAGCTGGATGATCCTTGGGGTCCCTTCCAACCTTACCATTCTATGATTTATTCTGAAGTTTGCATAAATTGAAGACCAGAGGGCAGCAGGAGAATCCTGTGAGGTAGCTGTGGAGAGGAATGAGCCTTTTGGCTCTCTAGGGATTTGCTGATGACAGAATTGAATGTGTCAGGTTTTGAGTAGGAAAGGAGACTAGCTGACCAAAAGTATGTGTGGAAAAAGTCTCACCCTGTGAGCTAAATCCTTCACTTCCTGTCTCCTGAATTGTCCTCGCAAACTGTAGGCTCCTGCTGATGTGCAACCTGCTGTTGCTCCACAGGCTTCATCTAAACACCACCAAAGTGAGAAGAGCCCTGCTGTCTGTGTTTTCCCATCAAGGCTGTGCTGATGTGGTGCATGACTTCACAGCATCAGTTAACTTGCAGAGGATTTCTTGCAGGCAGTAGACATTTGACCTGGAGGAAGTTTGGGGTTTTTTTTTCCCCTGCAATTCTTTAGAAGTCTCTTGGGCTGTTGCAGCATGAAATGGAACACCACTCCTCCTGCTTTACTACATGTTGTTTTGGCTGGTCCAAACATATGTTTATCCTAAAATACGTTTCTTAGTGCCATATGCCACAAAGACTGCAAGAGCATCAAGTTGAAGCAACGGACATGTGTTCTACTGTAAACATGGACATATTGACTGTCCCTGTTGATGGAATCACAGCTAGGCAAAACTGATTCCAGTCCCTTATATTTAGCTTTTTTACTCTGTTCCAGAAAACTCTATTGAAGGTCAGAGGAAAAAAAGGTTGGAAGAAAAGTTGGGAGCTCAGGAGTGCCAGCACACTTAATAGACTCCAGGCTGAGTTGGCATGGAGAGATCAGCTTTGTGACCTTAAGTTAACTCCAATCAGTACAGATAGGACTTGTGCTCTGTATGAAGGAAAAATTACCTCTGGACACTGGCAGTGTCCTCATGCAGTACAGAAGGCAAAATCATGTCCTAGACTGCATCAAGAGGAGTGTGGCCAGCAGGTCAAGAGAGGGGATGCTACCATCAGTGGTGACAGTGACCAGTTGCCATCAGGGGTTGGGGCCAATATTGGTTTGTAGCTATTCATACATATTTCGTTACTATTATTTCCATTCCAGCTGTTGTAGTTTCTTTCCCACCCATCAGTCTCTCTCCCTTACTCATATTCACTTTCCTTTGGGAAGCAGAGGGGTTCATAGAGACAATCTTACCTCCTTCTCACATAGAAGTCAAAGATATGTTCCCTTTTACCTCCCCTTGTTACTCCAGTGCCACAACAATCATAATCTGCAGTGCCAGGAGACCACCTCTCACAAGCACAGGGGTCTGTGTAGCTCTCAGAGGAATTGTGTCAGCTTCCCCTCCTGCCTTCTGCTTTCAGGAAGAGCCTTACATTTGAAATGGCTGTGGAACAGAGATCTCCTGCTAAACTCAACCTTAATGCACCTCCAGAAAACAGCAGCTGAAGATGCAGGATCAATGCAATAATATATCAAAAATATAAAGCAATTAACACAATTAATTGGAAAACAAAGCAGAGGTGATTGGTGGGAACCAGCAATGGCTTCACCAAGGGCAGATCTTGCCTGACTAATTTGGTGGCTTTTTATGATGAAGTCACAGTGACAGTGGACAAGGGAAGGGCAACTGATGGCACCTACTTGGACCTGAGTAAGGCATTTGACTCTGTCCCACATGGCATCCTGGGCACTAAACTGGAAAAACATGGACTGGATGGGTGGAGCACTGCTGGGTAAGGAATTGGCTGGATGGTGGCACCCAGAGAGTGGGGATCAAGGGCACAATGTCCACCTGGAGACCAGTGCCAAGTGGTGTCCCTCAGGGGTCAGTGCCATGGACAGAGGAATCAGTGCAGCCTCAGCAAGTGTGCAGATGGCACCAAGCTGTGTGGCACAGTCGACTTGCTAGAGGGCAGGGATCCATCCAGAGGGACTTGGACAGGCTACAGAGCTGTGCCCAGGCCAACCTCATGACATTCAACAAGGCCAAGTGTAAGG
>VWZE01005042.1:38369-56760 GCA_013396675.1 Eubucco bourcierii | reverse complement strand
CTTGAGTGAGCTGTGCTAGTGGGAGGTGTCCCTGCCTATGGCAGGGGGTTGGAACTAGCTGATCCTTGAGGTCCCTTCCAACCTTACCATTCTATGATTCCATGATTCTAACACAGCTAAAAATGAAACATATCCTATACCAGCAAGATGTGTTCGACCTATTGAGGTTTTATTGTTGGTTTATTCCTTAGTGTAAGGCAGGATTTTCATCCATGGTGTGCTCCATTTTCATCTCAGTTCTGAGTAGTAACAGGCATATTTCTGTTTCTATCCCAGGGCTTTCAAAGGGATGAAAGGAGGCTAAGGAAAAGAGAAGTCTCACCTCATTCCCGAGCCGCTGCAAGCACAGTGCCTGCAGAAGGTGACCTTGTTCTTGGATGTCATGTGCTGTGCTTTCATTTCTTCTCTTGTGTAGGACTGGATGGTATTGCAGCCACTGACTGATCTGTGGCTTTCTGCTTATTCACAAGAAGACCAAACTACCAAAATAATTTTGCATCAGACCAGAAAAAGAATTTGTTGTATTATGTCGAAGCAGAGTTGTGATAATTTTCCATCAGATGAGAAAAAGAATTTCTTGTATTATGTAGAGGCAGAGTTGTGATAATTCCCACAAGGGAAGGAGGAGGGCATTGGAAAGGGGTAAACTTGCCTGGATTAGTGATATGCCATAATTACAAATTGGTAGTAATTTTCAGGGCATGTGTTTTTGGCACCAGTAGTCCTCCAACTCTTTTAAATGCTGTAAAGACAAACAACTGTAAAAAATTAAACCAGGACCTATATCAACAGCTGCAACATGATGGAGTGGTTCCAAGGTCTTCCATATCAAAACCCCATTTCCTGAGTCCAGATTCCCATCAAACCCAAGGATGCAGACAGTCCTCAGTGATCATGTCTGTGAGGTTCAAATAAAATGATCGTCAAGTCATTGTGTTTTAACTCATGAGACTGCAAACTGAGGGCTCCCGAGCTAAGAGCAAGAGATGAGTATCTGGTTGGTTTTAAAATTAAATCCTTTGTGCCAAATGCTTGTAGATTCTCCATAGTTTTCAGGCTGGGTGATACCAACCAAACATAATTCTGAGTCTTAGAATGGGTTAATCTGCATTCCAATTATCCCATTGTTTTACTAGAAAAAGCTACAAGAATTTCTACCAACCTAAGGTGTGAGTTGTGTGTCATTTCTGGGGTTGTCTAGTGGTGATTTTGGAGAGCAAGGGTTTCTGTTATTATAGAATCATAGAATGGTAAGGTTGGAAGGGACCTCAAGGATCATCTAGTTCCATAGGCAGGGACACCTCCCACTAGTACAGCTCACTCAAGGCCTCCTCCAACCTCCTCCAGGGAGATTGTGGAGCACAGAAGACGTCCAGGGAGGTTGTGGAGCACAGAAGCACCGAACGTGATCTTTGATCACGTTCGGTGCTTCTGTGCTCCACAACCTCCCTGGGCAACCTGTGCCAGTGTCTCACCACCCTCACTGCAAACAACTTCCTCCTAACATCCAGTCTAAATCTTCCCTCTGCCAGTTTAAAGCCACTGCCCCTTGTCCTGTGTTTACAAAACCTTGTCAATAGTCCCTCCCCAGCCTTCCTGAGGCCCCCTTCAGATACTGGAAGGCTATTATAAGGTCTCCTGGAAGCCCTCTCTTCTCCAGGCTGAAGCGCCCCAACTCTTGAAGCCTGTCCTCATTGGAGAGCTGCTGCAGCCCTCTGAGCATCTTGTAATGGGAAGAAAAATCACAGAATCACAAAATGTCAGGGATTGGAAGTGACTTCCAAAGATCACAGGGTTCAACCCTCCTGCCAAAGCAGGGTCACCTAGGGGAGGTCACAGAGGAACACGTGCAAGTTGGCTTTGAAAGTCTCCAGAGAGGGACACACCACAGCATCTCCAGCCAGCCTATTCCAGTGCTCTATCACCCTGACAATGAAGAAATTTCTCGTCATGCTGAGTTGGAAGTTCACAGTATCACAGTACCACCAAGGTTGGAAGAGACCTCAAAGCTCATCAAGTCCAACCCATCACCACAGACCTCAAGACCAGACCATGGCACCAAGTGCCACGTCCAAACCTGCCTTGAACACCTCCAGGGACGCTGACTCCACCACCTCCCTGGGCAGCCCATTCCAGCAGTCAATGACTCTCTCAGGCAACAACTTTCTCCTCACCTCCAGCCTAAACTTCCCCTGGCACAGCTTCAGACTGTGTCCTCTCATTCTGGTGCTGCTTTCCAATCACTAAACTGGAAAAACATGGACTTGATGGGTGGACCACTCACTGGATAAGGAATTGGCTGGATGGTGGCACCCAGAGAGTGGGGATCAAGGGCACAATGTCCACCTGGAGACCAGTGCCAAGTGGTGTCCCTCAGGGGTCAGTGCTGGCACCAGTGCTGTTTGACATCTTTGTCAGTGCCATGGACAGAGGAATCAGTGCAGCCTCAGCAAGTTTGCAGATGGCACCAAGCTGTGTGGCACAGTCGACTTGCTAGAGGGCAGGGATCCATCCAGAGGGACCTGGACAGGCTGCAGAGCTGTGCCCAGGCCAACCTCATGACATTCAACAAGGCCAAGTGTAAGGTCCTGCACCTGGGTAGGCANACCCCACCTGGAGTCCTGTGTGCACTTCTGGAGCCCTCAGCACAGGAAGGACATGGAAGTGTTGGAGTGCGTCTAGAGGAGGCCATGAGGATGATCAGAGGGCTGCAGCAGCTCTGCTGTGAGGACAGGCTGAGAGAGTTGGGGCTGTGCAGCCTGGAGAAGAGACGGCTTCCAGGAAACCTTAGAGTAGCCTTCCAGGATCTGAAGGGGCCTACAGGAAGGCTGGGGAGGGATTATTTACAAGGTCTTGCAATGCCAGGACAAGGGGCAATGGGTTTGAAGTGTCAGAGGGGAGATTTAGACTGGATGTTAGGAGGAAGTTCTTTCCAGTGAGGGTGGTGAGACACTGGCACAGGTTGCCCTGGGAGGTTGTGGCTGCCCCCTCCCTGGAGGTGTTCAAGGCCAGGTTGGATGAGGCCTTGAGTAATCTGTGCTAGTAAGAGGTATGCCTGCCTATGGCAGGGGGTTGGAACTAGATGATCCTTGAGGTCCCTTCCAACCCTACCGTTCAATGGACACAACACATGGACTGAAAAGTTCACTTTCTTGCCCCATTCATCTTCTTGTCTACTGTATAAAGTAAACCAAGATTTAGGCAGGTGTCACAAAATACCTCACCCTGGGAGGAGTACAACAAGGATGAGTGCAAAGACAAATAGCCCCTGCTGCAGCTGTACAGTGCCAGAACACAGAGAGGAGAAACTCACGCACCACACTTACTACCAGTAGTTAATGGTTTGTAGTCATCACGTTCAGTGCAGTAGCTGAATGCAGTGGCATGGTGAATTTTCATGGTGAATCCTTTCCTCTCTCCAACCTTCAAATCAAAAAGGGATTTCCTGTCTTGCAGAGCACAGCTCTGATCCTTTCAGATGCACCAACTGCTTCATGGTGGTATCTCTTCAGCAGCTTGTGCTCCTCAGATGATGTAATAGAACAAGCCAGCAGGACTTTTCCCACTGGTTACTGTTTGGAAAGAACCTGGAAAGTTTTTTTCTGCCTAAACCAGCAGTTCAGACAAAAATTTGAAGCATCAAATAGAGGACTAGCTTATGAAGTAAAAGGTGTATTATGGGACAGCTGGAGCATTCAAAACCTCCTCTTCAAGACTGCTCAGCAGTCTGAGAAGGGCACAGCTCACTGAAGGGCACATATAATTCTAAGGAGCACAGACATCTGTACATTTTAAACCTATAGAAGTCTCCAGAACCACCAAAAAAATCCAGAATTTTACAGCTATAGCTTCACAATCTGTGACCCAAATACACCAGCAACATGCTCACCACAGTCATGAACGTGCTGCTTCAGCACACGAGAACTTGCTCTGAGGAGTCACAAATCAACAGCAACACAGGTTTAAAAATTTTTCATGTTGAAATTTATTTAGAGCTCAGGGGTTAAGCGTGGCAAGGTTCCAATTGTCCAATAAAAGCACACCCAGGTCACTGTCGGGGAGGGAGGGAAGTCGCACAGACTCCCTCTGCCGCCCTCCTCTCCCCAGTCCAGTGGGTTTGCAAAGAGCCTGCTCCAGGGCACCACTGCACCTCCTGAGCCACTGCAGGCTACATTCAGGTGAAAGAAAAACCAACAGGATTATGATTCAGAACTAAATGAGCTGCTTTACCTTACTGCTGGAGCAGAGTCAGAAAATGCAAGGTATTGGAACAGGAGATTGTTTTGGAAAGCTTAAAAAGGTGGGAAGAAAGGAAAAGCCACATTTTTTTAAATAACTGACATTTTTAATCTTGCATTTTAAACTAAGTATTTTTAAACTTCGATCCACTGACCTCATCACTACCAAAAACTGCCCAAGAACTTCAGAGTCACTTAGTTGGAGCTAAAACTCAGACAGCAGAGACTAAAATACCCAGGTCAGTAGTCCTGAACTTTCCAGGGGAACCCTGCTGGCTCTAAGCACAGCATGGCAGGGTGTCCCTGCTTGCTTTTAGCTGCTCAGGGCTCAGCAGTGAGTTACCCACAGCACTGACCCTAGGGCTCCAATGCAGGGTTTCAGACAAAACTCCCTGCAACGTAAGGTAGTTCCATTATGCCAAACCAGCCTAGTCCTAAAGTTGTGCCCAAGCAGGTGCTGTGTTAATGCCAGCTCAGCCATCACCAGGCTGACACGTGGCAACCTGTCCATTCAGCAAAGCTCAAGCCCAGAGTGACATTTCATGTCAGATCAGCCCCCCTCCACAGGCAGCCTACAGCCTGTGCCACTTACTGGCTTTGTACAGAAAAACCTTTCCTAAGCTGCCTTTCTGTTGGCAAATGGCTTTAGGGGAGAGTTGCAGCCCTGTAACGTCACCTTGAGAGGTTCTGCCATCCATCAGTAGGATGTCTCCATGAAAGACCACCACCACTGCTTGATGCAAACAAAGCTGAAGCAACGGCAGCTGATGGAACGCCAACTACAGTGTTCTGGCACGATTGTTTTATGATAAATTACATTTATGCTCATTTACTGATTTTGGCAGCAGGGTTCTTCAGGCTGCAGCTGAACAACCCCCAAACTTTTGTGTCTCAAGTTTAAATTCTTCCTTTTACGGAAACTTGTTTGGAACCAAGAACTGATAGAACAGGCACCTACCAGCAGCAACACCCAACGGATGTTGTGTTCTGCTCTAGTATGATGGCAGTGGCTTGCCAATCCTTGTCCCCTAAACTATTTGTAAAAACATTGGAAATACCTAAGAAATTTATAAAACAGCTCCTTAAACATCTGCTTAATGCCCTTTCCTTCAGACAGAAAAGACCTCCATGTTTCTGAGTCTTTTCCAGTGGGTCCAAGGGAGAGTTGGAGGAAGAGGTGAAAGACAGGAGCACGGCCATCATTTCAGCTGCTCTGGTACGGTACTGATGGCTGCTCCTGCAGAGATCAATCACAGCCTTTACAGAACAGTGGAGAGAAACCAGAACTGAAAGCAGGTAAAATATGCATCGGGTCAAGAGACAGGACATTAAGAACAGCCTTCTATGTTCTACAGAAGATAACACACACAGCTTCTAACGGTTCTTTTCCCCTTGAAAGCCACTGTCAGCAGGAGCACAATCTTACCGCACAGACAAGTGGCTGCAGCATTTGGAGTTACCAAGGGAGAAAATTTAGGTTATAAAAGAAAAATATATCAAGTACATCTTTACACAACTCTATATTATGGTTTAAATAAAAAGCCTTAAGCCTTCTCTTAAATCATAGAATGGTTTGGGTTGGAAGGGACCTTAAGGATCATCTAGTTCCAACCCCTTGCCATGGGCAGGGACACTTTCCACTAGATCAGGTTGCTCAAGTCCCCAGCACAACCCAAACGGAGTATTGCTATCAGAATACAAACCTCGGAGAGGACACTTCTCACCTCATTAGTGTGGCTATGCTAAAGGACAGCAATCTTACAAAGGAGATTAAGTTCTGATGTTTAGAAACATGAACAGTAAGAGAAGATCAGAAACTCTAAACAGCTACTAGTATTTCACTACAGTTAACCTTGGAGAGAGTATTCAACTCAACTCCAGAGTTTGCTATGGTCACGGTACAGAGAAGGATGTTCTACCACACCTAAAGGATACGGCATAGCCATCTACTAATTGGCAGATTTGTTTATTTGTCTCAGTTTGTGAAAAGGTCCTTACTTTGTGTCAGAAGCAAAACAAACTCCAGCTGAAGGATTGCTATCTGCAGCAGGGCTAAGAGCAGCTGCCCTGCCACTGAACTTCAACAGTTCTCAACAGCACACACACAACATGCTATCTGAAAAAGGTTACTCACTGAAATACATGTATTAAATACTGAAAAAAAAAAAAAAGGTTACATTTTTTTGTTGTTTTTTTTTTGTTGTTGTTGTTGGTTTTTTTTTTTTTTTTNNNNGTTGTTGGGTTTTTTTTTTTTTTTTTTAGTTATAATTTATTTTATTTAACAATCTAAGAAGTTTGCAGCCATCAGAAGTTCCAGTGCAATTTCAGGTGCAATGGGGAATTCAGGAATCTCCGTAGAGCTGTTGGTGTAGCGAACCTTGTAGGTGAAATACATGCAGACTTTGGATAGGACATGGGATGGGATCTCTCTGAAATTCACCTCGTTTGTTTCGTTTTCTGCAAACTGTCCTAGAGAAAAACAGAAGCAACCAAAAGTCAGTATCTCAACTCACTGCAAAATTGAATGCTTGACCTTCCTGATACAACACGCTGGACGCGGACGTGTCCTGTACTGCTGGGCACTAGGTGCTGTGGTGGAAAGCAAGATGTTGGACGAGGCATTGAGTGACCTGTAATAGTGGGAGGTTGCACTCAATGATCTTTGGAGGTCACTTCCAATCCCTGACGTTTTGTGATTCTGTGATTTTTCTTCCCATTTCAAGATGATCAGAGAGTTGGAGCAGCTCTCCAATGAGGACAGGCTACAAGAGTTGGAACTCTTCAGTCTAGAGAAAAGAAGGCTTTAAGGAGACCTTATAACAGACTTCCAGTATCTGAAGGGGGCCTACAGGAAGGGACTATTGACAAGGTTTTGTAATGACAGGACAAGGGGCAGTGGGTTTAAACTGGCAGAGGGGAGATTTAGACTGGATGTTAGGAGGAAGTTGTTTGCAGTGAGAGTGGTGAGACTCTGGCACAGGTTGTCCAGGGAGGTTGTGGAGTAGAGAAGCACCGAATGTGATCAAAGATCACGTTCAGTGCTTCTGTGCTCCACAATCTCCCTGGAGGTGTTGAAGGTCAGGTTGGAGGAGGCCTTGAGTGAGCTGTACTAGTGGGAGGTGTCCCTGCCTATGGTAGGGGATTGGAACTAGCTGATCCTTGAGGTCCCTTCCAACCGTACCATTCTATGATTCTACATCTGTAACCCTCAAGGATACTAAGAAACTCTGCATCACCAAATGTTGGCTTTGGCCACAGCCTATTCACAGTGTTCCAAACAACTACACTAGAAATTTAGGGCTAATTCTGAAGCTTGCTTGACAGGAGCTCTCCAACCGTGTAGCATGCTGTGCTGGTTTGAGGCTAATTAGAATATTTTAATAGAGAAAATGACACTATAGGCTGTGAAAGGAAACCATGGTGATATCTGCTGCACTCATAGGCTCTCTGAAAATTGTTTGGGAACAACAACCAAAATATAGCTAAGTCAGTCTCTGTCGGTCTCTCTCTCTGGGGACACAGCACAGTGGCTGCGGCAGTCTAGAAGCTTCTGGCTCTGGCTCCTCTGCCGATTAATTTTCACTAACCACTTTCCTTCTAATCCCCCAGGCCAATCCTCCAAACTCACCTTGTGTATAAGGCAAACCTTGGGGAAAGGTGGAGGGGTGGGGAGAAGGTGGAAGGGTGGTTGGGAGCCCCTCCTGGGGTCTCTGATTTCTGGGAGGGGAGTTGTGTTTCTGTATTCCCTTTAACTTGTCTATGTCTGTAACTATTCCTGTCTGTTGTGTCTATCTCTGCTTGTACATTGTACTGAGCTGTAAACAGAGCTTCAGTCCTTAACTTCCAGCCGGCTCAATTCTAGTCCGGGTCACGTGCTCAGCTCTAAAGAGTCACAGTAACCAATTAAAAAGAGCAAAGGTATCCATTGACATTTCCAGCTGTCTGAGCCCAGAAGATCCTATGCTTTACAGATATTCCCTGTCTGCACACACATGCTCACCAGTGGCCCTTGCTGTGAACCCACTAGCTTCGAATTTCTGTGTCAGGAAGTTTTGACAGAGTGGTGAAACCTTGCTAATTTACTAAGCTGTGAGAAGAGGCAGGCAGAAGGGGCAGGGGAACTCAAGTTTGTCCTGGAGGAAAGGTTCCCTCTAGCACCAGTTCAGCCCTGGGAGATACTGAAGAATGCCTTGCTGAACTTAAAGGTCTTTTCCAGTCTAAACAATTCTATGATTGCAAAGGTAATCAGTTGCCACCTCCCCTGGGCAGACTGATGCCTAGCCAGTTCCCAAGCATATGATGGTGACCTCCCTAACCCCTCTTGTCCCTTTTCACTTTGCAGCACACAATAGTTCCTTGGTTGGTTTGGATCACCTGCCTGATAATGTTGCTTCCCAAGCCCACGCACACCATTCACTGGGTGGGGGAAAGAGCAGGAGACATGGGAAGCCCTGACGATGTTTGCACAGTGCACATTCAGCAACGGCTAAAACATGGTATGTGATCAGCACTGGTTTGGTCATAAATGATAGAATCACAGAATGATTTGGGTTGGGAAGGACCTCAATGATCACTTAGTTCTATGCCCCTGCCATGGGCAGGGAAACCTCCCAATAGCTCAGGCTGCTTAAAGCCCCATCTAATCTGGTTTGGAACACCTAAAGGCTTGGACCCTCCACAACTTCTGAGCAACTTGTTCTGGTGCCTCACCATCCATGCAGGGAAAAACTTCTTCCTAATGTCCAATCTAAATGGAATTTCTTCCAGTCTGAAGCCATCACCCCTTGTCTTGTCACTCCATATCTCTGTAAAGAGTCCCCACCCAGCTTTCCTGGAGCTCCCTTCCAATACAATTGCCTGCTGATAGGCAGTAGCAATGACACAGTAAGATCATGGACTGTCCAAAAGCAGACCGGTCCAGTTCCATGGCTGGTGGTACAGAGGTGGACTGCACCACTGTAAAGGGGAACCGAGCAGGAGTTGGAATTCTATCATTCATTCCAATTTTCACACACTGCATGATATAAATTCAAACTGTGCAAAAATGAAAGCCAAGGACATGATGGTATCGAACCTCTGATACCTACCTGGCCCACTCAGCATGGCTTTTATTGTTCCTGATGTTAATGCATGCTCTCTTTTTACAATGAACTCATGGCCATCGGAGGAGATCAGCTTCACGTACATCGCATCTGGGCCCTCACACCCACCATATGTCTTCTCCTCTCCATCTGGAATGGTAACCAGATTGACAGTTTCAGAACACCATGACTGATGGACATGATGGACATCACTAAGAAGACAAGCTGCAGGCTCCTCTATGACTGTTTACAGAGCAAAGAACCCAACACAACCAGAAATGGACAGCAGCATTGTACAGCTGCAGATGATGTCTCAGAACCGCTCAGCAGCCTGGTTTAAAGCAGAAAATTTTGACACACAGTTGTTTGGTTTTTTTATTAACATCTTTCTCCTTTCCTCATCACCATATTTGAACATAATTTCTAAACTCTATGTAGGCATGAAATTGCCCTTTAGAATTTCTCAAGGGAATTGAATGTGTCACTACTTCCCTCCCTAAGGCTACTGCCATTGTTTTTGACTAGTGCTGCCCCAAAGTTGCCTCAACAGTTCTCTAACATTTACAAACACAGGACTACTTCGGGCGGCCCCGCTAAGGGCGGCAGTGGGCGGCGGCGCCTCGTGCGGCCCCACTAAGGGCGGCAGCGGGCAGCATTCCTGCGCTCAGTAAGTGACATGAAATAAGACTCAGCCTACCCCAGTGCTCAGCCAGACTCAGAACTACCACACAACCCAGCTGCACACCTGGGTGGGAACTTTTGGTGGAAAACAGGGGAAGAGCTAAACACTAAACCCCAAATCTTAGGGGCTTCTCTTCATGGCAGTTTTGATGGTACTTTTTCTGTTTGCCTTCTGCATCACTATATGCCCACTCTACCTTCTCTCTCTAGAGGCCTTTATCTCCCTTCCCTTTTCATTCAGTAATGTATTCTCTGCTAGCAGACCTCTCTTTACAAGCTGAAAATGCCCAAACATGGCTGTTGCGGCCATTGTGCTGTCCACTCTGTGTCATCTTGCACCTCTCTTGTCTTCTCACGTTGGGAATTTAAGGCCTGCTTTCAAACAGGTTGCTTTCTAAGGGACTAAGACAGCAAGAATTGCTACAATTCCATTAAAGCAATACAGGAATTTGACACTGCACAGCAAATTTCATCTTCAGAACAGTTTTAAACTTGACAGAAAGTTAAAAATCTAAGTCCTGGAAGCTCTTCCGGCTTGGAAAAGTATCCCAGAAGGTCTGTACACTTCTAAAATAGCTATATATTGACAGGATTTGATGATCATATGCAGGAAGATGAAGCAGATACTGACTACAAACTTGACATGTGATTGTTAGCGTTGTTTCCTCCTCTGGCAAAACAAAGACATGATATTAATGATTAAATTCCTTGCATTGGATCTAGTGTTACAACACATGTAACATTCACCCAATCAAGCTGTTTGTGAATTTGGAGTTCAAATCGAATTCCCACCTGGTTACTGCCAGTTTTCACTGAGCACTGTCAGTGCCAAACATGCTAAAACATATTCAGAGCCTGTTTGTTCACATTGCACTTGCAGAGGCAGATAAGGCAGTTTCACTTAGTCACACAATGGAATTCATCAGGAAACACGTCTCAGTAGAATTTCTGAGCCAGAATTTGACAGGCTGACCTCATTAACAAACAAACGTTTAAACCAGCACACAGCAACACTTTCTTGTCCACTATCCACATACTGAGTGCTATAAAAACATCCTGGTTTAGCATGTTCTGGCACTGTGCACATGAAGCAAGTGTTAGATGCACTCTGAATAAGCCCTGCCAGGAATGAACTGTCACTTGAGGAAACCCTCCCAAAAATATTTGTAGGGAGCCTCATCAGCTTTTGAGGTTAACAGAAAGTGACAAGGTCAAAATTTCAAGTCTTAACACTCCACTTCCTTTACCAATGCAAGAAAGATAAATGCTTCACATAAACACAACTCCTCTAAGATGATAAACTTACCCATTCTCCTCTTCTAAAAAAAAAAATTCTTTCTTTTCAGTAGCAGCTTCTGCAATCGGAGCGTCTGAAAAAAACAGAATGGGAGATTTTCTCAATCAGCAGCACAGTTTCTGAGGTCAGCTTTAGTTGTTACCTGTGTTACCTGAAAGAGCCTTGAGAAAAGTCTATGCTGATACACAGCATGCAGGTTTGATCAGCATTACATTCTGAAATCTAGCTTTGCTGTCCAGAGATCCTCGCCACATTGGAGAACAACTACATTTTAGTTTGCTTGAAAAAGAAGCTGTTCCTCCAAGCAAAACCAGAGTTACTGGAAGAGCCTTATGACTTCTATCACTGCAGACACCATTGATGCCGTGGTACTGAGGAGGTAAAGAAACGAAGTTTTGCCACACTGCAAAAAGCAGTGAACAGCTTGTCTTCAAACAACCCAACAAATCAACAGTCAGAGAAGAGTTTGCCTTGTTGGGAACAAGGAGTGCATGTCCTGTCATTCAGAGGGACCCTGACAAGCTGGAGAAAGGGGACAAAAGCCAACTATGAAGCTCAAAGGGAAATGCAAAACCTTGGGAAGAGTTACCCCAGGCACCTGCACTGCTTAGAGGTTGATCATCTAGAAAGCAGCTCTGCAGAACACCTGGGGGTGCTGGTAGCCACTGGCACTCTGGGCTGGATTAGGAAGAGCACTGCCAGCAGGTTGAAGCAAGTGACCCTGCCCCTCCATTCAGCACCAGTAGAACACATCTGGAGTCCAGCTCTGGGTTCCCAGAACATGCCAGTCCTGCAAAAGGCCACAAATGACCAAGGGGTTGCAGCAGCTGCCCTATGAGAAGCTGAGAGAACTTGGATTGTTTAGGCTGGAGAAGAGAAGGCTCGGGGATCAGTCCAATCAGTGTGCACTAAATACCTGGTCTCCAACCTGTCTTTCCTGTAAGAGACTGAGGCTTCCTGATATAGCCACCAATGTCTCCTAGATAATCTACTTCAGATATTTCAGGCAGGTATTCCCATGGTAAGGAACCAGGAGCTTCCACTGTTTAGAAAGAGACACCCAGTTTGCTGCACACCTATTTCACCACATGAATGAATCCAAAGAGAGAGATGGAAGCATTTGTTTACAAAACACAATCTGCTGTGTCCAGATACAACAGCTATTCCTTTATGCTGAACTGCATCTCTGCTGCAGAAAACTTTGGAAGAGAAATTCCACCCACCCACCTGCTGGCCTAAAATTTCTTTCACAACAACAGCTCCTCTCCAAACATTAACCCAACACAAATCAATCAGCTACTGCTGTGTGCCCACAGGTTCCCCATAACAGCACGAGAAGTTCTGGGTCATTTCCCAACCAAAATCCAGGGTCAGGGGCAGCACAGACTGGGAAGAATTTTGACGAAGCAGTGAGCACCATCAGAGTCACAAACCGTGACTACTCACCAGAAAGGGATCCCGGAGCAGGAGCTGTGACAAAACAAGAGACCACTGCCCTCAACCCTCCCTCCTGTGTTTCTGGTAGAAGTTTAGCAAAAAAGTGTCAGCAAGTTGAGAAGGGAGCTGCAAAAAAGTTTTACCAAGATCTCTTCAGAAAATCCAGCTCTTTGCTGCTGGTGACAGCTTGACTTCTCAACAGCACAGATGTGAAACAGTCTGAGTGTCTCCTGAAGCTCTCCCAAGAAGACAGGCCGGTACCCTTACCAACTCAAACCACACAGCATAACCAGGGGTTGCTGTCTGGGGAGGGTTGAGCAAAAAGTATCCTCCCCTAAGTTTGTCTTTCAAAATTATTCTGACTTGGTTTCTGTATTTTCCTTCCCTGCTGCCACGAAGAACACCTTCACATGTTCTCTTTCAAGTGAAGAGTTCCTCAAGACACTTTCAGGAACACTCCTGTGGCTGTTTGAGTTAAGATTCCTACCTCAGACATAAAAAAAAAAAAAATTCAGAGTAATTTAGAAGTGGAAGCTCTGAGGCAAACATTCTAGGGCTAGGCCATAGAATGGCAACAATGGAGAAGTTAATGTAATTTCATTGGAGCATCAGGAGCTTTATGTCTGGAAGCACAGCTTGGACCCTCCCCTTGCTGCTTCTGCTGCTTTGCCTGCACCTGCTGCTACCTTCCCCTGCTGCTGTTTTGGCTGCTGCTGCTTGACCCCTTCCCCACCTTCCTTCAGGTTATTAAATTCCTGTAGTAGTTGTATTCTTCCTATACTGTTATATTTAAACTATAAGAAATACAATTTTTTTTTCCTGACTTCACAAAAAGAGTCTGTGTTGTGGTGAGTTTGTTCTACCAGGGGAGGGATCCACCCTAACCCGGTATAACCCCCTAGGAGTTAAGCTGTGTACCCTCTTTTAGAGACACCTTGGAATCAAGTGTTAAAGGTCTTCCTTATTTTCAGTAATCCCAGGAATTCATCCAAGGAAATGGCATTTGGGTGCTGAAATAGCTGTGGCACAAAGCTGATGTGATCTTCACTGCAACGGGTTTTGTAAACAGAAATCCAGCAGCTCATTGGAGGATATCTGTAGCTCAAGAACTGAACGAATACCTCCCAAGATCTGAAAGAGCCTCCAGGAGAACTAGAGAGAGACTTCTGACAAAGGCATGGAGTGACAAGATGAGGGGTAATGGTTCCAGACTGGAAGAGCTCCATTTAGATTGGATACTACGAAGAAATTCTTCCCGATGAGAGTGGGGAGGCACTCGAACAGGTTGCTCAGATAAGTTGTGGAAGCTCCAAGCCTGGAAGTGCTCAGAGCAAGGCTGAACAGGGCCTTGATGAGCCTTGTTTGGTAGGAGGTGGAACTAAATGATCTGTGAGGTCCTTTCCAACCCAAACCATTTGATTCATTGTCCATTCATGGACACAGGAATCGAGTGCAAGTATGCAGATGACACCAAGTTGCGTGGCACAGTCGACTTGCTAGAGGGCAGGGATCCATCCAGAGGGACCTGGACAGGCTGGAGAGGTGGGCCCAGGCCAATCTGAGGAAAAAGGACCTTGGAGTCTGGGTTGATGAAAAGCTCAACATGAGCCTGCAGTGTGCACATGCAGCCCAGACAGCAACCAAGTCCTAGGCTGCATCAAGAACAGCGTGGTCAGCAGGGCATGGGAGAGGATTCTGCCTCTTTGCTCTCCTCAGACCCCACCTGGAGTCCTGTGTGCAGTTCTGGAACCCTCAGCACAGGAAGGACATGGAAGCGTTGGAGTGGGTCCAGAGGAGGCCACGAAGATGCTCAGAGGGCTGCAGCAGCTCTCCTATGANGTGGTGAGACAGTGGCACAGGTTACCCAGGGAGGTTGTGGCTGCTCCCTTCCTGGAGGTGAAGGCCAGGTTGGAGGAGGCCTTGAGTGAGCTGTGCTAGTGGGAGGTGTCCCTGCCTATGGCAGGGGGTTGGAACTAGCTGATCCTTGAGGTCCCTTCCAACCTTACCATTCTATGATTCTATGATGACTGAAATTTGTAGAGGAGCATCACTTGTGTAACCTCTTTCTCCAACCACAGAACTCTTCCCTGCATCCCAAAAGAGCAGTAAAACCACTTATGATTTATAAATAATAACTTCAAATCCCCACAAAATAAGTGATAGAAGTGCTGGTAATTGACAGAAGTGTCCCCTGCTTTCCAATTAAAAAACAATACCACTAACTAGAGGAAGAAAGACAGGGTGGTAAGTGGAAAGGCAAATGCATCAACACCTTGTTGGGGTAAGGCATGTAAGGAGGCCCAAGAGAATCACAGAAGAGTTTTAGCTGGAAAATATCTTTAAGATCATTGAGGTCAACCACTCATAAGTTCAATAAGGACAAGTGCAGAGTCCTACATTTAGAGAGAAATAACACAGGCACCAGTACAGACTAAGGGTCATCCTGATGGAAAGCAGCTCCATGGAAAAAGACCTTTCATGTAGTTAAGAGCTCAGACACTCTGTGGTCAGCTGTCACAGCTCTGTAGGGGTTACATTAAAAAAGTGGGGGAGGGTGGAAGAGGCAAAGGCATAGATCAAGGATTTCTTTGCAACAGAGATAAGCAAATATAAACAGATTGTTGCAGATGAGGAACAAATTGTCTGGAACACCACAGACAATTGAGAGAAAAAGATGTTCTGATTACAAAAACTACAGAAAGGAGCTACTGATAGGACCAAAGAGCCTGTTGCACGAGGTAAAAATGAGTCTTGCTTACTCAGCTTACCAAAATACAACTGGGATGAAGATAAATATTACAATTCATTACAAGGATAAACATCAAAGAGGGAGAAGTATGCCAACATTATTCCTCTAAGTCCAACAAAGGAACATAAACTAAAAAAAGAATCAACTTTACAGAGGTATTCCATAATCCATGTTAGGTTCTGGATATAGAACAGAACTAACCCTTTGCTGCCAAAAAAAGTCATAGAAAGGCTGCCTGCTTTTAAGGAAAGCAGAGCCTGCAGTGCTCGGCATGGAAGCAAGGGACACAGTTCGGTTTCACTCTGTTTTCCACTCTGGTGTAACAATGTGTCATTAAAACATAGTAATAATAATAAAAAAAATCTACAAAGAGAACTGTGAACATGATCAGCAGTACAGATTTACTGCTGACAAAACACGGACTGCAAAGAGCACAGAAAAAAACAGGGAGTTGCTGCAACAGGGAAGGAAAGAACACCAAGAAACCTGAAAACCCTAAACTAGCAATAATAGTATCATCAATGTTGGAAGAGACCTCAAAGTTCATCAAGTCCAACACATTACCACAGACCTCAAGACCAGACCACGGCACCAAGTACCACGTCCAAACCTGCCTTGAACACCTCCAGGGACGCTGACTCCACCACCTCCCTGGGCAGCCCATTCCAGCAGTCAATGACTCTCTCAGGCAACAACTTTCTCCTCACCTCCAGCAAAACTTGCCCTGGCACAGCTTCAGACTGTGTCCTCTTGTTCTGCTGCTGCTTGCCTGAGAGAAGAAAGCAACCTCCTCCTGGCCACAACCACCCTTCAGGTAGTTGGAGACAGCAAGAAGGTCTCCCCTGAGCCTCCTCTTCTCCAGGCTAACCAATCCCAGCTCCCTCAGCCTCTCTCCATAGGGCTGTGCTCGAGGCCTCTCACCAGCCTCGTTGCCCTTCTCTGGACACACTCAAGCACCTCAATGTCCTTCTTCAATGGAGGGGCCCAGAACTGGACACAGGACTCAAGGTGTGGCCTAAGCAGTGCAGAGTGCAGGGGGAGAATGACCTCCCTGCTCCTGCTGGCCACATTAATATCCACAAGTATCTAGTGGTTCCTCATCTGAATCCCCAATTCAGTGTGTGATGGAGCTTTCTGAAGATTAGAGCACCCTGCAGTTTAAAGTTACTCTGTAAAAAGCATCTCCTTCCCAATGACTATATTCAAGGTACCTGAGACCTCATTAACAGTAATAAACTGCTGATATGCAAACCACTGCATCAGGAACATAATCACATTCTCAATCTTCCTTGGGTAGAAGGCCTATTTTGTCAGTCAGCTATCTTCAGTTCACAGACTAATTGGGAAGAGCAGAAGGAATACACTGTAAATCATAGAATGATAAGGTTGGAAGGGACCTCAAGGATCATCTGGTTCCAACCCCCTGCCATAGGCAGGGACACCTCCCACTAGTACAGCTCACTCAAGGCCTCCTCCAACCTGGCCTTCAACACCTCCAGAGAGGGAGCAGCCACAACCTCCTTGGGCAACCTGTGCCAGTGTCTCACCACCCTCACTGGAAAGAACTTCCTCCTAACATCTAGTCTAAATCTTCCCTCTGCCAGTTCAAACCCATTGTAAGAACTTGTCAATAGTCCCTCCCCAGCATTTCTGTAGCCCCCTTCAGATACTGGAAGGCTACTCTAAGGTCTCCTGGAAGCCTTCTCTTCCCCAGGCTGCAGAGCCCCAACTCCCTCAGCCTGTCCTCACAGGAGAGCTGCTCCAGCCCTCTGATGGCAAAGCAAGCATGCAGCATTAGATTTCTTGATTTTTGATAGAAAACTTAAGACTCACAGAATCCTTTTAGTTGGAAAAGCCCTTTTGCATCATCCAATCCAACCACTCTGTAACTCTGCCAAGGCTGGTGCTAAACCACGTCCCTCAACACCACATCTCTGCCTCTTTGAAATACCTCCAGGGATAGTGTTTCCATCACAACCCTTGGTAGTCTGTTCCTGTGGTCAAGAACTCTTTAAGGGAAGAAGTTTCTTCTCATAGTCAACCTAAACCTCCCCTGTTGCAACTAGAGTCAATCTTGATTTGCTATTTAATATCCCTCAAACACAGAAACAAAAGAAATGCACACTGAAAAGAAATTAGAGGAAGGCTACAGAAATGCCTGCCACACATTGTTGCTTCTGTGGATGGCTAAAGGAGTGTGAAAGGTAATTTTCTGCAGAGAAACGTATTTTTGAATTGACAGCTGCATGCCCTTATGCATTAAATAATAGGTTAGAAACAAGGAAAGTCGAGTCAGAGAATCATGGAATGGTTTGGGTTGGAGGGGAACTTGAAGATCATTTAGTTTCAACTCCCTTGCATCCCACTAGACCAGGTTGCTCAAGGCCTCATCCAGCTTGGCCTTGAACACCTCCAGGGAGGGAGCAGCCACAACCTCCCTGGGCAACCTCTGCCAGTGTCTCACCACTCTCACTGTGAAGAATTTCTTCCTAACATCCAATCTAAATCTACCCTCTTCCAGTTCCATCCATTTCCCCTCATTCTATCACTGCAAGACTTGGTAATAAAGTCCCTTCCCAGCTTTCCTGTAGTCACCCCTCAGGTACTGTGGCCTGGTGGGTTCTCTTACTAGCAATTCTTCTTAGAGTCTATTTACTGCAAAGCATGTCCCTGTGTTTTCTTTCCAAGAATGAAAGTACACATGACAGCATCTGTCAAGACAACTTGAAGAATGAGACTTGCTGAGGCTTCTGAAGATCAAAGAATCATAGAATGGTAAGGTTGGAAGGAACCTCAAGGATCAGCTAGTTCCAATCCCCTGACATAGGCAGGGACACCTCCCACCAACACAGTATGCTCAAGGACTCACCCAGCCTGGTGCTGAACATCTCCAGGGAGGTTGTGGAGC